>JABUQX010060577.1:0-10000 GCA_015478945.1 Trachelipus rathkii
ATTGCAGGGAGAGGTAGAGGCACGAGAGGGAGAAGGAGGGATGCGGGGAAGTGGTGAAGAGGTAGAGGGGAGGAGGGGGGAGTGATTGGAGCAAGGGAAGGAGAGGGAGAGGTGAGAGGAGGGAGCGAGGGAGGAAGATGGAAGCGAGAGATGGAGTAGGGAGAGGGGAGAGGGAGTGTGAGGGAGAGGGAGAGGGGAGTAAGGGAGAGGGGACTACTCATTTAACAGGGGAGGAGAGGGAGAGGGGAGAGGGAGAGGGAGAGGGTAAGAAGGGAGGACTGGGGCGGGGAAGAGGGCGAGGTGGGAGGATTAGAGGGAAGAGGGAGAGGAGGGAAGGCAGGGAGAGGAAAGGAGGGAGGGAGAGGGAAGTTGAGGAATGTGGAGAAGGGGTGAGGGAGAGGGAGAGGGAGGGAGAGAGTATTAGTTATTATTATATTATTATTTTATTTTTATTATTATTATTGAATTATTATTATTTATTATTGATTATTATATATTTATTATTATTATTTTAATATTATTATTATTATTATTATTATTATGTGATATTATTATATTATTGATTATTATTATTATTATTATTAATATTATTATTATTATTTATATATATTATATTATTATTCATTATTATTTATTTTAATTATTATTATTAATTATTCATTAATTTATCGACTATATATTATTATTCATTAATAATAACCTTTTATTATATTGTTAGTTCATCGCTTATATCATCTACTACATTATTATTATCGATTAATTTAATTAATTAATTATTATTATTATTTTTATTATTATTATTATTAATTATTTAATTATTATTAATTATTATTATATTATTATTATTATTAATGTTTATTATTTATTATATTAATGTATTATATTAATTATTTATTATTATTATTCATTTATTATTGTTATTAGAGCGGAGATTATTAATTAAAATTGTCAACTATAATTAATAGTTTTCATGTTAAATGTATTTTATAAAAAACCGCTAACGATTCAAAAGATCTAAGTCCGTTTGAGAGAGTTATCCACAGTCTACAGATTTACCATCTTGATGAGTGTACACTTTTGTAAATAATATTTACTTATATGTGTGTAAGTATTATTATATTGAGAGGAATATAGAGAGGTCACGAGAGCCTGTTTAAAGAAATATCTCCACCGAGTATATAACTTATATAAGCACGAAAAACTATACGATAAGAACTTTTGTCTCTCTCTCACACAAATATTTGAGTCAATCTATTAGTATCGTGAATGTGAGTGAGTAAAGTAGTGAGAGTTTACAAACGGTGGAGGTCTTTATGTGAACACACAGGTAAGAATTGTGCTCGTAAACATATTTGTCATGAAGATGGATTGTACCAGTGCGAGTGAAGGGCTTTTTCTTTCCTTTCTATGGTCGTTGTTAATCCTCCTCCTCGTTTGTGTCGTTATTGCATAACTAGCATTGAAGCTTCTTTGTTTGTAACTTTTGAGTTATAAACTTAATAATGCAATTCAAAAATATCCGCTATCAAGCAGTACCTTCTAGTAAGTTACTTTACATTCTATTCACAGAGTATATTAATAGCTCAAAGAAATTGAAAGAAATTATCAACACACAATGACTTTACAGTAGTTGTTGCAAGACTATCAGATGACAACGTCATAAAATGAAATATAACGGCAAAGAAAGTTCAGTAATTGAGGAAAGTGAGCTCAAAATTGGTCGAGTTACGAGGAATTGCATCCTTTTGAGTTTGGTTAAGCTTTTTTAACTCCCACAGTCACATATTTTCTGTCTTATTTTTAAAATGATTTGTTAAAAGTAAGGGCGTTTCAAAAAAGTTATAAAAATATATTAGGTTTGTAATAGAATAAAACACTAATTGAAAAATAAGCTTCATAGAGATTCGATTTTGAATTTTTCAGAAACTCTTGTAAAACTTCTAAATAAAAATTTATTTCTCGAGTCGAAAATTTACATGCAACTTTCGATTAAAATATTCCTAGGTGTATGTTCATTTATATACATTTTTATGCAATTAATTCTCTCTTTCTCTCACTCAACACTTCACTCACTCACCAGGCTTCACTCACTATGCAGATATTATTCTTTTGATAGAGTGATATATACAATTCAATATTTAAAAAAAAAAAAAAGAAAGTTGACTCATTTTCAATTATAAACGTGCAAGTGAAAAAAAGGGGGGAGCTAAAATTTCGTTTGTTTGTCATCCCAATGAGTACGGCCAATTTTCATTCAATAACGTATTACGTTATAAAACGCATTTTTTTTTAAAATGGGAGGGCTCGTTCTTCTATTTTTTCATTTTCAAATCTTCTCGGACACGATCGGGCTGGCCCGCGGAGCATCGCACAATTGAAAGTTCTTTAAGGCCATAAGGAGATATAACTTCGGTCAACTCAGTGGGATGATACTATTTTATCATTTATAACGTATGTATATACGTGAGTGAGAGTAATTATATATGTATTAATATATATTTGTAATATATATATTATATTATAATATTATATTATATATATATATATATATAATATTTATATATAATATATATATAGTATATATTCAATATATAAAATATATATATATATTAGTATATATTATATATATAATATTACTATAATATAATTAAAAGAGATAAAAGCACCAACATCGCGCCGCAAAATTAGAGGGTCAAGTGAATGGAAAGATTACAAAAACAGTTTCTTAATAAAGAGCTTTTGCTTTTTAACCTCGGCGCCCTGTCCAAAAGGGCCGGGTGATCAGAGCTCTCCAGAGATATTAATAATAATAATAATAATAAATATTAATTTAATATAATAATAATCAAATAATAATAATATAAATAATAATAATAATAAGTATATAATAGTAATAAATAATAATCAGATAATATAATAATAATAATATATAATAAATCATATAATAATAATAATCATACATAATATAATAATAAATAATAATAATTAATAATAATAATAATAATAATATAATAAATAATAATCATAATAATATATAATTAATGATAATAATAATATCAATAAATAGATAATAATAAAAATAATAATAATGTAATAATAATAATAATATAATAATTAATAATAATAATAATAATTAATAATAATAATAATAATAATAATAATATAATAATAATAATAATAATATAATATAATTAATAATATATAACTAATAATAAATAATAATAATAATAATAATAATAATAATATATAATAATACATAATATATAATCAATAATCTAATAAATTAATATATAATAATAATCATAATAATAATAATAATAATAATTAATAATAAATATAATTATACATAATAATAATAATAATAATAATAATAATAAATAATTAATAATGAATAATAATAATAAAATAATAATAATTATAATAATAATAATAATATAATAATAAAATAATAATAATAATAAAATAATATAAATAAATAATAATAATAATAATATATAATAATAATAATAATAATAATAATAATAATAATAATAATAATAATAATAATAATAATAATAATAATAATAATAATAATAATAATAATATAAAAATGATATAAATAATAATATAATAATAATAATAATAATAATATAAATTATAATATACTTCATAATACAAAATATAATATAAAATAAAGGTTTAAAATAAACCTAAAAATAAACAAAAAATAAAACAATAATAAAATAAACCAATAGATAATAATAATAATCATATTAATAATAATATTTTCATAATAATAGTTAGCTAATTTCCTGAACATAAAGAGAATTAATACGATTTTACCTCTTTTCTGTCGGAAAGAATTTTGTTTTGGAAAAATATTCGTTTGACTGACCAGCATTGTTGGGAACTGAAACAATCGTGTTGCTAAGCAGAGTGTGTCTTTCCTTTTCTTTTTGTGTGCTATTGCATGACTAGCATTGAAACTTCTTTCATAAAAAAATTTTAATTTTAATTTTAAATTATCTATAATTAAATTTTTTAAAATCAGTGATAATAATTTTTACTGAAGAAGCATTCATTTTTTAGATCCTGGTGTATTCAAGTGTAGTAGTACGTAAGTAGTAAGTAGTTGTAGTAGTGTAGTATTTAGTAGTAGTCGTAGTAGTAGTAGTTAGTAGTAGTAGTATATAGTAGTATAGTAGCCGTATTGCTTTGATATGTCAATAGTACGCACATGGATACCTCGATCTAGTTATCTCCCTAGAATGTCCTCCTGACATTAAAGAAACAATCATCTTTTAATTCAAATTGAATTATAATTTAATCTTCTTTCTCTACTTCACATAGGAAACTTCAAAATGCTAAAATTTTTCCGCTTACCCCTCATCAAGCCAACCTCCTTTTATTCATTTTTGTAATTAAATTATAATTGATAGATTTTCAATTATTAATTTTTCTTTTATAAATTATTCACAACATATAAAATCAACATCCACGAAATTCTCTGTCTCAAATCTTTCATTACCACTTAAAGAGCAAACTCTCTTCTGTGTTATATGCAGGATATTTTTTTAAATTGCTGTTGCGTTATCTTGAGTGAATAAAAACAACCTTTAATATTTTTTTATTTATATTCCACATCTTTTTTACCATAATGAGTTATCCTTTTGTTGAGATAAAACGCTGGTTTTCGAACGTTTCTGAAGTGCTTCAAAATGAATTGATGAATTATCTGAGCCACTAGTATCATTGAAAACTCTCTGTCGAAATGCCTTGGCAACCAGTCCAAAACGTAATGTTTTCCAATCCATGAGCTAAAGCCCTCCGCAATTCCAATTTTTATAAGCATCTTCAACCCCTTTTACATACAAGACCACTTTCATTGAAAAAACCTGATGCCTCAAGGGTTGTCGTGCTAAAATATTCAAGTCTTACTGTAATGGCTCAGCAAAAAAAAAGCACACTATATAATACATTTTTCTTCCAGTTCTGTGCCTCCAGATCCTTCAAAAAACTTAAAGAAGAGTGAAAGGGTAGTTTAACGATATCAATTGTAAGGGAGTTAGTGTTTATTGGTTAGAATCTTTACACCTTAATGTGAACGACGAATTCCGCTGCAGGCGATGCCTCCCCAAAATTTTAAAACAGAATTTCCTCAAGCTTTCTATTTTTTGATTCAAAAGAAATTTTAATTTGATCTTTGTTGCTGATTTTGTGTGAAGTTAATAACTGGGATGACAGATTTCTTTTATCTCACGCATCATATTGATGGTGAATGTAACATGATGGTTCTGCGAGATGGTCTTCCGAATCATGGATTTCCTAGACTTTTATATAATCTACTCTTTTAAACTTCGCAGGGTATCCCACCCATTTCCTCAAATACTGTTTACTAAGGCCATCGGCCCTTTTGTACAACGTAATATTTTATTTCTATTTTAATATAGTCGTTACTTTTATAAGTAAGGATTAAATCGTAACACTATCTACTGTATTATCGTACCTGTTTATGAGAAAGTCCACCTGATATCTATTCTCCCTGTAAATCTTCCAGTATATAAATTTTAACCCATCAGTAGGGAAGCTACGTATATTAAAACTTTAAAAACAAATCCTGTAGTCCATCCAGCTTCGTATCCTTTTCTAAACCTATCACCTGTTCGCGATACTCTTACATAAAAAGTCGCAATTTCAAGCGCGAAATTAATCTTTCTTTTCTACTTTTTTACCTGTTGTATAATCAGTCCTTTTTTCCACTTTATCAACATTTCTAAAGTGTTGTCTTATAGTTACTATGGTAAGATCTGTATACACAAGAATAAGCTTAGATTCGTCCAGCATATCACTATATTTAAAAAGTATTCCATTTTAGTTAAAATACCTATGCATACGCTCTTTAATCGTGCGCTGGACTCTTCAACTATAGCTGCCTTATTTACTGAGAATGTTATATGTAATACCATATTCATTACTCTTTGATAATTCTTGAAACTCGTTACCTAAGACCTAACCGCCCCTATCTGACCAGAAAATTTTAGGCCACCTACATTCCGTTTCTAATAATTTCTCTCACTGCAATCACTCACAGTCTTGGATCTTTTCTTATCTTTTAATGGCTTTAACCATAAGTATCTAGAGTATTATCGTCAATAGTAAATAAGATGTGTTAATTGAAATACCATATCAATATTATGAAACTAATATTCTTACATCATTTCAGTTAAATCCTATCTAGCGCCATAACACTATAGACCACTGTGTAGCTATATGGTTTTGACGCGTACGGAGAATTGTTTCTGTACTAGTTTATTGTAGAGTAAATGTCCTCTTCTCAACCCTCTAGTAATCTATTTTTTTGGCTTTTTTTCTCAATATTCAGGATACCTGTAACGGCCAACCGCTAGCTAGAAGACTCCCACAAAAACTATTGTGTTTCCCTCAGATGCAAGTAATAACTTAAATCGCAGAACAACTTCACTTCAGTGACTACCACATTGCTGACTACTGACACACCTGTAATGCGTTTTCATATATTATTTATCTTTACGTTTCTAATATGAACGGAGTGTAAAAGTATAGTATAATAGATACCTATTTAACTTAATATATATATATATATATAAAGTATATATCTTACCTATAATATATATTTCTTTTATATATATAATAATAGTTATTTATCCTAGGTAAAAAAGTGATATTTTTATTGCTGTTCCTTTCTTTAGTATTTTAGAGTCCGAAAACAATCTGAACTTTTAATTATAAGGTTTTAAACAATAACAATACTTTTATTATATACAATGGACGATACAGATGAATATATATGTAAATAACTGTAGAGTTTAATATTTAATGGTATACTATAGAATAGAAAGAAACTTATCACTATATTATCAATTAGTTACTTAATGATATATATGTGTAACAAAGTTATTTATTATTGTATATATTATGAGTATATATAATATACTATATATAATACAATTAATGTTATTATTACTTTTCTCACTCACCTAATATAATAATATAACTTAAAATAAACTATGTTCCAAGGGCTGGTAATATTTAATTTAACATTATATTTGTAATTTTTCCAACTATTATATTCTGTTTCTCTTCTTCTTTTTCTATATATATATATATGACATTTGGTAGTATCACATATATTATATTGTAGAATTTATATATTATGTCTAATATTATAATATATAGTAATAAATTATTATAATATACTACTTAAAATATAATGATATTACCTTAATATTATTATAAGAGAGATAATTAGCAGTATATTCGTGATTAACTTAGCTATAATGATACGTATTTAAGATACACAAATAGAGGTTTATATGAGCAATAGGTGTTTGTGATTCTTAATTACTTATATGGCTACATACGTTGATAATTTATCTGATGAGCGTAGAAGTGCCTCGCATGTTAGCTCCTTGAATCAAGATCTCTTTGGTGTCATGAGGATATTTTGTCATAAAGATGTAGCTAGTCGTCGTGTATTTTAAGACGTTAGAGAGGTGGGAAACCATTAATTAGTCTGAGTTCTGGGTTTTGATCTCTCATATTCTCAGCCTTGTGAAGAACAGGGACCCTTCTTATCCCATGCTATAGGCGAGAGATCAGCTATCATGCCCACAATATTGGAATACCATTTACGCTTACTTCAATACATATATCAATTACGATCTGTCCTGCTCATCTTGTAAAACATAGATTGATACTTTTTAAAATATTATATAAGGCTAAACCTGATTTGCGACAAACTATCAAAGAACATAAACATATGGCTAGTAAATCCTCTCTCTCATCTATTTGAAATAGGATATGTTATTCTAAATTTAACTCTTCATTTTTCAGCGTTCAGTTTTACTCTCATTAGGTATTATCTACTCAGTTCAGGTTTAGCGGGTACGTAAGTGAAAGTGAGTGTGGATTGTAGAATGCCTAGTACGTTATAAGATCTTTAATTGTGTTTGTATGGCTATCATTGGTATAAAGATGCGTTTCTCATGGATGTTAATGTCAGAATTTAATATCCTGTACACTTCTTTCTCGTAATTGGGTTATCTGATCAATTCTTTAGGTCAAATATAAGCTATGAGCGTTATGAGGTTGTTGAAAAAGTAAGAAAGTCGTTCAGCATATAAAGATTCTGCTGTGACAAACACTGTATATTGTTAAGAAATGTGAAAGAGGTTTGTAATTGTCAATGCCATGGTGTGGTAATGCCAATAGACATATATCTCGTAGAGGTAGTAGAAAGCTGTTGCTAGATACCTCGTGATTGTGGATTTTTGCACAGTGCGCGGTAATAATGGTCTTATAGGAAAGGTATATTGTGAATAGATGAATCTGAGGCATTAAACTCGCAATATCTGTACAGATGCCTGTATTATTAAACTTCCATTTTCTCATACTCATCGTATATGGAAGTTACAAGCAACCTCTTTCAAATCACTTGGGGACTCCACTTAGTTTACTCAGTGGAGACTATAATACGGAGAAGAGTAATTGCAGGAATACGCCTCCTCCTCTATCTAAACTTTTAATGTAGTCTTTTTTTATTTTTTCTCAAGATATGCTCTGAAGCACAGCAAGTTTTTTAAATGATGTTTCTTATAACCAGACGTAATTCCATTTACCTTTTTCTGAGGTCTGTTAAAGAACATTTACCTTATCATAAGTATATGATCTTCAAACAGACTTCCACAAACACAACAACTGTTGGTGAAATGTCTCTCATCGTCACTAATTAGTTTACGTTTTTCAATGTAGTGCGTAATATACGAGGCGCTTGCTTAATTTTTTTACTCACATAGTAGGTAATTACTTAAGAACATTTGGGTGTGCTCACATCATTTAATTACAGTTGTATTTCCTATATAGCAGCAACTTTCTATCTCACAATTAAGGACTTAGAATAGTTTGTGATAATACGAGAGTAAACTACTTACCTGTACATGTTTTAAATGAGTGATGAACTGTTAATACACAAGTCCATAATATAAACGTGAGATGATCGAAGTACCGTCATATACTTATATACTACTATTTAAACCGACCTCTTTCTATCTAAATTGAAAGGGGAAACACAAGTCTTGAGTATAGTCAATGATCACCTCTTTAATGCATTGCATCATTATGAGGTTTTTTCTAACTGGCCAAAAACAGTAAATATTTCATGGGTTACAAAGAAACACATACGACATAATAGCTTTGCATATTGTCAATCATTTTATGTCGCTTACTCAAAAACACCAGCAGAATTATTCTTAATGGTGATGAATAAACTGTGAACGCTTCTTCTATTTCCAAATTTTGCGATTATTTAACATATAAAACTTCATCTAATATAGCGATATTTTTATGACCATGTAATATTGTCGCAACTGCACTCTAATATCATATAATGCATTATCAAGCATATTGAATAAGACATTGTGTTAAGTATTTTCTTAAATATTTTCCTGATAAACTCATGTATGATTTAATCACACTATTTATTTATAAACTGTGTGATGTAAGCTCCATATGATAAAAAGAGATCCAAACAGAATCTGCTCAGAAGACCTCCATTAGTTATTTATTTATCAGAAAAGCATTGGGAGTCATATAGCTGCACTCTCCCCCTTGCGGGACGTCCGCTGTCGGGACTTAATGAAGCGGAAGTAAGTTATTTTTACGATCGGCTCCACAATTCCTATATATAATTAATTGTACTTTTTGGTTGATTTATAAAATAAGAAGATAATAAAATTAAAATAGCAAGTAATAATAATAACCGGTCAGTATAAATATATAAAAATGAAATATCGTTATATATAATACCCCTATTTGTTTTTTAGTTATAGGTATACTTCTGTTAATTATTTCGATGTTCTCACATTGCTACTGCTGAGTTGTTCAATAAGTAAACTGTTTTATATAATATAAATTTATATCCATTAATCATTTTTAAGTAAAATAAAATGATTTAATTAATATAGATACTATCAACTGAGTGTTC
>JABUQX010060577.1:15000-30146 GCA_015478945.1 Trachelipus rathkii
ATAAAGGAATATGTGGAAGGGGGAAAGGAGAGAAAGATAAGAACTATTGTTTTTTTTTTTTTATGTCTGTTTTCTTTTACAGCTTACTTGGGGTGGATGTTCATTTTTCTACTTATGACTGATCAAATGCAGTGCTTACTTTTTGTTTATTTTTTATTATTTTGTGATTTTGTGAAGCGTTTGTTTTATTATAGTATTTATTTTGTTTCAGTAATAAAAATTAAATAAAGTGAGTAAAAGTAAAAAGTTAAAACTAAGAGGATAATAGGAGGAAAGGAGGAAAGACTAAAAAGGATAGGTACTTTTAAGTGGCAGGTATTCTTGCCCTCACTAGTGTATTAAGGACATTAATATTAAGAAGGAAAAAGTGAATTTGGGAAGAAAAAAGGCAGTCAACTTATGGTAGTTACCTATCTTTAATATTAAAGTGAGTATTTTCATTTGTTATTTAAAGGGAGTTGCGCAAAGGAGTTATAGGCAGGCTAACAGAAGGAAAGCTGTGCACAAGAAAACTGAAGTAGCCTATTTGTATATTCTTCATTTTTTACTTTAATTATTCATTATATATTTACTTTATATAAAAATCTAGTATGTTGTAGCAATTTGACTCTGCCTATAAAGAACATCTCAGTTGGGTCATTCAACGTAAGTAGCATATATATATATATATATATATATATATATATATATATATAGTGCTGTTATCTAAAAAAGGCCCACTTTTTTAAGTTTGGCAATAGCTACTAAACTATTTAACATATATGAGTTTTAAAAATAAGTTCTTAGATTGCCATGTCCTATGTATGTTACCACATAAAAATTTTTGTTTTGCTTTAAAAATTGTAAAAATTATTTAGACTCGAGTAAAAAAAAAAAAGCCCACTTTTTTGCAAAAAGGCCCATGTGTTGACAAAAAGGGCCCCCCCTTTTAACTCCTGCTAGAGTTAATTTTTTGGTATTTTTATGGTTATTATCTTTGTTATTTAAGGTTTTTGTGACTAAATAGCAAGAATCTTTTTTTTTTTTTTTTTGAAATTAAAATAAAAAAAATAAATAATAAAAAAGGGTCAATTTGCTCAAATTTTTTTTTCAAAATCATCGAAAATGTGGCACTAATGGCATAACCCTTACTTGAGATGAAATCAGCAGCTCTTCTTAAGTAATTATTTTGTTTTTAAGGTTTCTTGTGACTAAATATGAAAGAATTTTTTTTTATTTATTTTTTTTTTTTTTTTTTATTTTTTTTATTTTTTTTTTAAAAAAGAAAATAATAAAAAAAAAAAAGGTAAATTCCATCCTTAAAAAAAAATCCAAGTTGGCCAACTCTTATAACTCTCTATATATATATATACCAGTATATATACACAATTCTTTATAAAAAGTGAGCCCATTTTACATAACATTTTTTAAAAAGTGGGCCCTTTTTACATAACAAAAACTATTTTTTAGCCAAAATACTAAAGTAAAACAAAAAAATAAACAATATAAGCATGTGGTCAATTATTATATACATATATAGGGCAATTTTCATTCCAAAAAAAGTGGGCCTTTTTTTGTCATACACATGGGCCCTTTTTGATAGTCTTTTTCGATGGTACCTGTGTGTTGATTGGCTGCACCAAATTTCTTGAAATTTGGTGTGGAATTACCTTTTGCATGGGACTAACATAATTTAATTCAATATTAATATAATTTCTAGAGTTCTTAATGCAGTATTGACTGGAAAAGTAACAAAATGGTTTTTCACGATTGTCAAAAAGTAGGCAAAATTTTTGAAAAGTTTAAAAAAAATTCCTAAAATTCAAAAAATCGAATTTGAACAATTATAACACCTTTAAACATGCATACTCAATGGGGTTAATAGGTCCACCAATTTTTTTTCGCTCTACACATCATATATACGGAGATACAGGGTGGGTCTTTTTTGCATAACAAAATTGATGGGCCCCTTTTAAGGTAACAGCACTATATATATATATTATATATATATATATATATATATATATATAATATATATATATAATATATATATATATATCTATATATTTATATATATATTATATATAAAACAAGAAAAAAAAAAAAATTCATAAAAATAAAATTATTCAATGCTGTAAAAATATATATTCAAGATATGTAAAAGTTTATGCAAGTTCTTCAAACAAAGTATTCTGATAAGGAAAAAGTCACAAGCCAATGAATAATTTTCAATTACAAAATGGTGAATAGTATTAAGCTATATTATTTATAAATTTTCAGAAAGAGATAAAAAAAAAAGGTATTCTATATTTGAATCAGTGTATATTTTCTGAAAAAAATTTCGAAGTTCAAAAAAATTTCTAAGTTCAGAAAAGTTTAAGTTAGTTTTTTAAGAAAATTGTTTAGTGGCAAGCTTCTGGCATAATTCCAGAAGCTTGCCACTAAAGAATTTTCTTAAAAAATTTACTTAACTTAACTTTTCTGAACTTAGAAATTTTTTTGAACTTAGAAAATTTTTTCAGAAAATATACACTGATTCAAATCTAGATATTTACCAAAAAAAAATTTCCTAATAAATGAATTATATATATACGTAGTATGTTGTGAAATATAATACTATATTATATGTTTGTTATGTATGTATTTAAATATTTATAATATAATATATATATATATATATATATATATATATCATTACCTGCTTTTATGTAACCAATAACACCTCCAGCTGTTACTGCTAATGCATAAGCATAACTTATATAATCTACAGGCATTTTAAAGAATGAAAATGTTCTGGAAAAGAGGAAATTTGTTTTACTATATATTTTTTACATCTACAATATCAACTATTGGAAACATTTTGTAAACATGAATCATACCCTCTCTTAAGAAGTATCCTTTCTACAGAAAATATCCATTTCTTTAAGCATATCCTTGTAACTTATTTTTAAATCCAAACAAATAATTCTTGATTATCTGCCCTGTATGGACTCCAACATATTAATATCTTTCCTTAGATATGGAGCCCAAACTTGTGTGCAGTACTCAATCAATGAGAGAATTTAATTTTATTTTATTTTTGATGAGGAGCTAAATTTTTCAGAGTATTAACTCTGAATAATTTACTCATTTTTCATTTATTCATTTTTTTTTTAAATTTTGATTTTCTCAACATTTTATTTATAGCCTTTCCCCCTCCTGCCTACACCAATGGGCTAATATAGTATGTTAGCCCATTGGTGTAGGCTGGAGGGGAAAGGCTATAAATAAAAGCAAGGTGATCAGTATTTTATAATGGGTATGTTAGTAACATACCCATTATAAAACATTGATCAACTTGGTTTTATTTATAATTAATATTACAGATTATTATTCCTATCATTAGCTTTATTTAGGCTTTAAAACACTGTTCTGATACTTTCAAATTACTACAGAAAATCACACCCAAATCTTTTTTTTTATCCACAGATTTAGTCAAATATAGTTGCTATAATTATGACTTGGTTCTGAAAAGGTTGTGCTTCCATTGGGCTCCTTTATTTAGACTAGGCCAGGCCAACTAATTATATTTTTTATATTTAATTGCAGTTTTTTATTTCTCTGGGATTTTTTTCCAATTAACTTAAGGGTTAATTTAGTAAATAGTACCACCTGACCATCATGGGTTGAACTAAATTACCCCCTCCTTCTCTTTTTTTGAATAAATGGGTCCCTTGCTGTGATTGTGTGTGGTATTTCATTAAATTATATAATAATATAATAATAATAATAATGGAAAATAATCTAATAATCACTTCTTTTTATAAATTTTAGATTGAAATAAATAATAATAATAATAAAGAAAAAAAAAAAAAAAATTATGGTAGCATCCCCTTTCCACTCGTCCTACCAGTTGGAGGATACTTCTTTTCAAACCACAGCAGAGGAGACTTTTTTTCATATCCAATCTTTGGTACCGGGGGGCGGGCGTAGCCTATCACCATAATTGAACACATTGAAAAATGCAGCATAGGTATTTCATAGATGATCTAAGAGGTAAGTGAGGACTAGCCCCAACATGGCCGACAGGGGACATGGGTCCAACCTAGTCACCGCGGATTGACATTATAAAAAATTTCTGTATAGCCGCACCAAGACCGTTAGTATTATTAAATTAGGTTTTGGGTTTTAAGTGTTTGATCTTTAAATAAGCGGCAGGATGTTTTTTTTTTTTTTTTTTTTACAAATGTCGACGGCATGTTTGGTACTAGGCTTCTAGGTCGAGGACCGAAGGATCTTTGCTAGAGCTAAGCGGATCGTTGTCCTGTTTGATTGTATATGTAGCGAATAGTAGTTAGTGTTGGGGTGAGTATGGATGTGAGTTGGAGAGTAGTGGAGGACTTTACTTTATATTTTATGACAATTATCCAAAGCACACCCTCACCACCATAAGTCGAAGTCTTACAGAAAAACTAACAAGCGATGGCGCTTTTCCCTTTGATTTTACCACATTCCTAACAGAGTAAGAGCTCCTTAAACTCTAAATAAATTTTTTCTTTCAATAATTAATCTATTCTCATATCTTTGCCAATACGAAAATTATTCTTGATATAAAGTGAACGAGGATTTTTGTAATCCCATATAAACCATAATGTTTAGAAGGTAAAGCCAATGAAACAAACCAAAAAATATTTAAACTTTGCATTAACCAGACATTTCAGCGTAAAAATTACGATGCTCACTCGCTTTACGTAGGCTATATATTGGATGTAATCGAATCGATCATATATTTGGTTACCAACAAACTTACCAAACTTTATTATATTCTTCGATTTGTCATGTCATTTTCCAAAACTATCTAATCGTAATCAAGGTAAGAAATGCTTACACAGTTTTAACACGAATTGCATGCAAAATCGATCACGAATGCTTACGATGTTTATTTTTGTTTACAAACAATTGTAAACAGTTGTTGTGATAGAGCCTGGCGATTTGTAATCAGAAATGATAAAAAAAACAAATGGTTTATGTTACAAATATGAAATAAGTGATCAAATATTGTGATGGAGTTCAGTGATTTGAAAGAAATTAGATTTGAGGTTGATTTATTAAATGAAACATTTTTAAATTAAAACGGGCCTACAACGTAGTGATTTCTTCACGAATATATCAAACAAGAAAAATATGTGAATACCACACAAATATTTGACACAATCTTATTTTTAAAGTCATTATTCAAAAACCTTCTTTATTCACTGTAAAAGAAAAAATGATTGAAAATCATTTCTTTCCTTGTTCCTGCGACTTTTTATTTAAATTTTTACGCAAGCACGTTTTAAATTCGGTAAGCACGGGAAATAGTAATCTTACCGAATTAAGGAAATTCCTTGATAAGCATTTCCTACGATTTTGTGCTAAATTTGACAAAACGAACGCAAACTCGAGCATTTCTTACCTTTCGTAAGCACAAATGCAAAAACGAAAACGCCTTTAGCCTTTACTTTGTGCAAAAGCGGGTGTGGTGCTGGTTTTGCATGTTGCATGACCATGAGTTGCTTAGATCGTTTTTGTTTTTTTTTCATTTGTGCTTTCGCTCGGTAAGAAATGTTTTCACAGTTTTAGCCCGAAATCCGTGCAAAAACGACCACGATTTCTTACGGGGGTTTATCTTTTGTTTACAAACAATTGGATTTCCACTGTTTTGATGGAGCCTGTCGATTTGGAATAAACTGCAGAAATAAATAAAAGGTAAACTGTTTATATTACAAATATTTTGATCCACTATTGTGATGGGAGTTTACTTTCGATTTGGAAGCAATTATATACCTAAAAATACTTTAAAACTGATTTTATTTGAGTTGATTAATTTTATATCATTTCATCTCAGAAATACTCTAAATCATGATACTTCAGCTGTCTTATTTATTTGATTTTATTTACGTTAAAACAAAGATACGGGGAAAAAAAATATATAATGAAATATTCAGAACACAAATACACCTTCATTACCTATTGAATTAAAAAAATTCTATCTTCTGCTTCCTGCCCCTATCACAGTATACTATGCCCCTATTTTCTTTGTTTATCATTTTTTTCGTAAGAACATGCTTAATTTCAGCAAGCACAAGGAAATAGCAACCTTAGAATTTAGGAAATTCCTTATCGTTTGGTTAAGCAGTTCTTACGGTTTTTTTTGTGCCCAGTTTTGACAAATACCGAACGCAAACTAGATGCATTTTTTACGTTTTCGTAAGCACAATGCAAAAACGAATAGAGGTGTCTCTTTTACTTTTTTTTTTTTCAGCTTAACGTGCTTCTAAAATTTTATAGACGGGGGGGATTTTTTTTTCATCTGCCTTGTACATCAAGACTGAAAGTTATGAGTTGGGTGAGAGGTTGATATCAAAAGTTGGCTTTGAGCGTGGGAGACAAGTCAACAATAAGGTCCATCATGGCTTTCCTTAGAACCGTTTTCGTCCATTTGATGCTTAAGATCCACTCAGAGATTAAGACAACTCCGCTTCACTCACAATTTTTTAGCACTGATTTTTTTTACGGGGCTTTACTTTTGTTTTACAAACAATTTGGAATTAGCTTGTTGTGTGGAGGACCACGTAGTTTTGGAATGAACGGAAATAAAAAAAAAAATAACAATGATTTTTATATTACAAAAATTGAATCAATAAGGCGTGTGGTGGTGAATTGGGTGGAGTAGGGAGCGCTGCGAGTCGATTTTGGAATCAGAATCCTTTACTCTCGTCACAATCAACGAAACTCCAATCAGAAAAAAACAGACTAAAAAATAAGAAAAAAATAAAAAATAATTTCCTATCCTTGATTTCCTGCAGACCATTCTTGTTTTACATTTATATTGCGTAATTAAGATCCTAATAACCAGAAGCACAGGAAATTAACAATCATTTTAGAATAAGAGGAATTTACCTGTTTTGATAAAGCCGGATTTCTTGGGCAGATTTTGAGGTAAGTTTTTTGATACAAAACAGAACACAAAACTACAGACATTTCTTAACGTATTCATAGGACAAAAGGGCGGCGAAGAGGAGTAAGGTTTGGGACAAGAGAAACGAAAAAGCAAAACTCGCACAAGCACTTTTTCCCACGTCTTTTCTGTAAGCACAAATGCAACAAAAAAAAACATCAGGTGGATATTATTTTCCCTTTTTATGTGACATCATAATATATGTGGTGTTTGTTGAAGGAATCATAAGGTAGGGATAGGTGTGGCGGTTAGGTGAGGGTTTGCATGATGAAGGGGTGGAGGATTGGATAAGTAATATTGTTTTTTCTCCATTAGTTTATTTTTAATTTTTTTATCTATTTTTGATAGTAATCTCTAGAATTATATTATTTTTATGTGTAATTTGATTGTATCCCATTTTTTTCGTATTGTAAATAATTTATGATGTATTTACAGTAGAAATATTTCTCAGTTTCAGGAAAAAGATGAAAGCACTTGTTAAATGGGTTTTAGTGACCCTTCTTCAACCATTCTTCCCCCGCATATCCTCTCCCAGCCTGAAACCTGACAGACACCCCACTATTACATAATTCAAAATTACATTTTTAAGCAGCAAACCATTTTGCCTAAAAGATTTTCAGTTGAAGCTCTCTCAGTTTTTACAGACAAACAAAATAAAAAGCCTTTGTTACATTTTTTCAGTAGAAAAATAGCTACTCAAGCTATTTCTGAGGATAATATTTTATTACAGGTATACTCATTTTAAGTTTTATTATAGTTGTAATTGTAATGTTTGTGAAGATTATTATATTCATGAAATTGTTTGACAAATACTGTCATTTTTGAATGAAATTCTTAGCCTATTGTCTTTAAAAGTTTCAACCTTCAAAGTTTCTCTATCTCTAATTACATTTATGTATATACAAGAAGAGTTGGCTCCAACCTGTACTGGGATGAGTTATATTAAGCTTAGAAATTCATATAGTTCTGCAGTCTACTATATACCTTCTTCTTTAGTGTCAAGTCAATGAAATAAGATTACTTATCCTTTATGGCCTTTCATGTAATTCTACAATAAAATGGGGAAAGGGGCAGGGACCAGTCCCTCCTGTCAAAAATTTAAAAAAAATTTTTTTACTAATAGAATTATTTATTTTACTTAATATTTTATTTTAATAGTGGTCTTTATATTTCAATATATTTAAAATAAATTTAATAAGTGATGACCATAACTCAGAAATATTTCTTAAATTTCCGATTAAAAAAAATTCTTTTAAAAATTAATTTTTTTTTTTTTTAGGTTTACACAAAAAAAAAATTAAATCAAGTTATAAACTATAATGTAAAAGTAAGAGATTTCATATAAAACACTGTAGATACCATAGTTATTCTTTAAGTTTTAAGATACCGTATTAATATTTCATAAGTTGGTGTAAAACAGATCATTATATTTTTGAATACCTATATGCATTTTTTAAATTTTTTTCTTACTTTTTTATTTTGGTATTCACATACGGTATTTATCTAAATATTCTTTATTCAATTATTAATTATTATATATTAATTATATTATTATTATAGATATGATTTAGTTATTGTTTATTTTATTTTATTATTATTTATTTCTTTTATTTTGGTTTATAGCTATTGAGTCCATACTTTTTTTTTTGCCAACTCCACATTCAATTGCATCTTCCCAATTCTAAAAGTAACTAACAAAAAAATTTAATCTATAATATATATATTATATATTAGTATATATATATATTATATAATATATATATTATTATTATATATATATATTTATAATACTTATCACTATTAATATATAACACGTATACTATATACTAGCTACCCTATCACCTACTACCAGGCGGATATTGCTCCATCCCGCCATCCCAAATGGAGTTGTCAGAGAATTGAGGCAATATCAGCTATCTTAAATTAACTGGTGATTGTTTTATTATTTCTTTGGAGAAATGTTTTTTATTAATACAAGTCTGGTAATTTTGTACTCATTTTTTTGATTTCCAGCCTGTGATAATACAAATCTATTACATCATTATCAAAATTCAATAATTGAAAAACACCTTATAAATTTATAATAGAATTCTCCTGTATTTGGTAGTTTCTAGTTCATCCTTGGTTATGATTATTATGTAATATATAATATAAAAACTTAATGATAAACATAGCAACACCAGGAGCACAGCACGTGGATGGTAGAAGAGTGGATAATGGTGTGGCTAAGAGCGCGTTGGATAATGAGGTCACAAGAGGTGGATGAGAGGCCGTGTGGGTCTAGCGTGTCTGCGAGGAGGTATCAGTGGTGAGGCGAATTTATTTGATTTTTATCTACATTAATAACTGTCAGACTTCTGCGGCTGTAATCCGCCTACAGCCATACCGTAACACCCTTAACTCTTATTACAGGTTTTTACTCATCTTGCTCTGCTTGCTGGAAAGCCCCGTTGACAATCATTCAACTCTCCATCTTAAGAAACCCCCTCCTTGGATATACTCAGCGGTAATGCCTCTTTTCCCTTAATAGTATCGGCATATATGGACCTTCCATTTAACTGTCAAATACCTGTAAATATCAACCTTATTCGGCTCCTACAATACCATAATTGTTTACTATTTGACAGGGTTCTGTCTTTATTCGCGGGCTTCATCCTCCTGACATCCGACTTTCTCTCTGTTCCAGGCGATTCAACGCTGAACTCCGCTCCCTCTCTAAGCCTCGAATCAACTCCTTCGGTGGAACTCCTTCAGTGAATCTTTCTCCGCTGCCTCTACTTTTGAAGTTGGAATTCATCCTGAACTCTTTCTTCTTGGAGTCTCGGATTATCGGAGTGTAGAGTTAACATCTGGAGATCTTCATACACCTGGCACCAAAATTCTAAAAAAAGTTGAGAAATATATGGCCTAGATTCCACTTCCTCCTTAAATAAAGATACTATATCAGACAAATAAATTAGGTAATATAACTATCCCTGAAATCATAACTCACCAACTATGGAACCAATTACACCAGACAGTCAAATATCAAGATAAGTCATCATTTATTGGTACAGGAGTGTTGAGCCTCCTGGATTTCTGAACTTCCCTTTGATTTTTTTTATGCTATTTGAGCTATATTTGTGAAGCTGTTTCGGTTTCCACTCCTGTATTTCTGATTCCTATGAGCTTGTCTTGTGCTCGTGTATTACAATATTTTACTACCTTGGGTACTCTTTATAGCTTGCCCTCCAGGGTGTATTGGAAGCTATTCTAGTTGGTTAAGGGTCGATGAAGATGTGGATTTAGTTATAGGTGGAGGTGGTTGTGGGGGGTGAGGGAGCTGTGGAGGGAGGACGGGAGGGGTGGTAGAGCGTGGTTGTGTCGCAGAGCGGTGCCCGACGCGGAGTGAGGTAGGTTGCTGAAGGCGCGAGTTTTAGAGTAAAAGAAATAAATTTTTTATGCAGCTTGTACCTAACTAGCCTTCGGATTGATGCTGTTGGTATTGTTACTCCACTTAAAATCTTCAGAGACACCTCTAATACAGAGGGTTATAATCTTTCACGAACTCTAATCGAGGTATAATCATATACACGAAGAAAGCCTACCCGCCGGAAACGAGCCTAAATAATCTCACACCATTCTTTCTCCTTTAGGTTATTAAAATTTCTTTAGATTGTATCAACATTTTCCCTATCTCAAAGTTCACATCCTCCGCTAAAGTCTTTCAAGTAAACATGTCGACGGAGCTCTGACCTCATTGGCTTTCCTACTGGAGAAAATTCTAATCTCTTGAGAATAATATTTCTTAAATTTTGTCAAATGTGCTACTCCTTTCTTAGCTATAGGAAGCCGTTGCGAAACCACGTATCTTTGAATCAATGCACGAAACCTAACATGTAACGTAATCTCCTATAGGCTCGGTTGACGTTCCGAAAGTCAAAGATCTTTCCTTTCGAACTGTCATAATCTCCTAGGGAAAGGAGCGGAGAGAGGTACCGTTTTTCACCGTCTGTACATCTTTGTTTTGATTTCCCTAGGTACTTCCTTCTCCGCCACAATTAAATTAAATTTTAAGTTGGCGCTCCTCCGGAAGACAGGGGGAGCTGGGGCTGGTTGGGTGAGGTGGGTGCCGTGCGCTTCCCGCGCTGCACTAGGATCTCGTGCCACTCCCTCCGCTCCCATTCTCTCCATGCATTCTGATTGTTTGTGAAGAGGAATCAAGTCGGATTCTCGGCACTTAACTCAGATAATCTTTTAAAGGAGAATGCTTGCTTTTCTTTGGTGTACTGTACTGTTGGACAGAGGTCGGAAGGTTAGTTAGGAATAACCCTCCAATACTTTGTTAAAATTATTAATTAATTTGAAATTAACAAAAAGAAAACCTACTCAAGTAAAAAACAGTCAACTCAAAGACTTGGATACGAGCATAAATATTCTGATAGCCAAGAAGCTGTGGACTTTGATCCCTCTCTTGCAGCTGTCGCATTAGATCCACATGTAGAACAACGTCTCCGTGATGATCGTAATAAAAATAATGTACCAGAAAATGGAAATGTAGGAATAAGAAATGAGAAAAATAAAAATTAGGGTGAGAAAGTTTCAAATCTGATAATCCCAATTAGACATAAACGACAACTCATGTACTATATAATTTAGACACATCATAACTCTGCCACCAACCTTTCGCACCTGCAGCCCCTCGCAGATGAGCCCTAAATAATTATAACGAACAACTCCAATCATACAGGTATTAAAGTGAAAGCGCAATTGATCAAGTAGCGCATACCACCCAGCTCAGTACCAAGCTCCGTTGAAAAACCAACAGAACGTCTCCCAATGATCAAGGGTCAAGGTATTCCACCTAAAATCCAATTCCCATTATGTGCATATGCCTAAAAATACCACTTCTTTTTCTGATCGTGAGTATAAACCTTCCTTAGTTTTCCCATTCCCAACCACGATCAACGCCTTTTCTGCATAATCCACCCAGTTTTATGTAGAAAATCCTAGAAATCAAATTCTTCCTAATTCCTTATCTTATTCCTAATCCTAATCTTACTTCTAATCCTAATCTTTATGCCCTACTCATAAATTTTCTTCCTAAAACCTCAACTTCTTCCTAATCCCATTCTTCGTCATGATTCTATTATCCCCAGTAAATTACTTTCCCCAACCTAAGTCTCTCTTTAAAACTCCCGATATGGGCAGAGACACATGGAGATTCTCTATCCCCTATCCATAGGGGAGAGGCTGACTTTTCTGGAAAGTATAATAAATTACTACAGCCTCAACGAGAACAAATTCCTTGAATCAATATCCGGAGCACCAGATTTTTCGACCTGATTCTCAATCGCATTCTGGTTATATTCCCCAAGGATATTCCAACATCTGCCTATGCGTCGTATTCCTGACGACGATGAAACCTTCCAATGTATTCAGTGACCACACATGGAAAAAGAGCACTTGGCCACAATGGCTGGAGGGAAGCCATTTGTGCTCTCTACTCAGTTACTCAAGAAACTCTCAGAGACAGCTAAAGGTGTGGATCCCTGGAAAGTTTAAATACGCAATCGGACAAGATCTCTTAGTCCTACCTGGCTGATTTTGAGGCTTAATTGTAGCTTAACTAACCCTAATGCCCATCACCGAATGGTTTACGACTGCTCTGGCCCGACAGCTAGAAGGAAATTCTTGAAACTAATACCGAGAGATCATCAAAGACAACCGTGAATACTTCCTGTACGGGATACATCTTGTGTGTTGGTGATCGTGGATGAGAATCCGAAAGAAGAAAGAATACTAGAATACAGAAAGTATCACTGCCGCTCACCGATACCCACTAACAGAGAAGCATACAAAATGGTTTCGCCACTTTCGGTTTTTAAGTAGTTCGCTTCTAGCTAAGTCAGCATATCCGGGGTTATGAATATATGAGAGATCATTGATTCACTTAGGATATGCTTTTCTGTTGTAGTTTTGCCTCCTTATGTTGAGATATTCGTCAGTCAGTATATCAAAAATGAATGGAGCTGGACGGTTATATGTTAGAGCTCCATGGTAATAATATAGTGAATTTTGCGGACTCCTTAGACAGCAATAACACTGCTTTCCCAAATTCAATGTCGCCAACAAATCCACTTTGAGGTCGGCCATCACTTAATTCCGCGAAATGACCAGGAGGTGGAACTTAAACGTATCTGTTGAGTTCAGTATTCAGAATCAATGCTGTACTCCCGGATGGACTGATGTGTTGCGTAAGAAGGTTGAACAGCGTAAACCTAAGTCTTCAAATTAACCTTAAACATCGCTCTTCTAATCTTGGCCAACGTAGTCCGCCGGGAAGAAATAATAGCAGTCGTATTGTCTACACTGTTCGAGAATTCACCACCAAGTAATGACCGTTCCAGAACTCAGAATAATCGTAATGCAAATCGGAAGGGTCGTTCAGGATCGGGAGATCGGATGAATTATCTTTGTGGTGACTACTGTGAGAAAGCGAGGACACGAAATGGCAGGAATGCTATATTTAGTACTTCTGTGGGTTCTGTAGCTCTGCAAGAAAACCGGCCATTTCTAATACCGAATGCCGAGCTAGAGAAACTCTCTCCATCAATCTCAGTAAATACCCGGAAAGTGGTATGTCCCTTTTGTAGAGATGGCCCCCACGCGGGAATGAGGTGCTCTCATACACAGCAGCGCGGCACCTTACCACGGATCAAGTGATCCTCGAACGATACTCTCTCCTAGAGTAATTTACCATTATCAAAACGTGTTATAGAAAGTATGGAGTTCGGCGAGGATCATGGATTCCCCGTGAGGAGGGCGCGAGGAGAATTCGGCTAAAACAGCGCTGAGAAGCACGCTTCCCACAAGCCTATTAAATCTGGAACCCAAGTAGGTGAAAAACCTGTAAACGTGATCTCACATATGAAAGGTCAGTTAAGCAAAAGAGGGGCTTTGCTGAAAGCTCGCGAACAAACCGCCAATATATAACAGATTAAACGAACTAGATCCCACAGAGAGATGAGAATCAAATATCTGATGGAAAAAGGAACTTGAAAAAATGATTATGTAATAGAAACTTAGTAAATGGATCCTCCTAGTAGTAGTAGTAGTAGTAGCGATAAAAGTGATTATAATGGTATTATAAACCTTTCTTTCCTATGCCTAATGAATCCTAATAATCTTTACAATCGTGACTAGATTAATTATCCTTTTTTTTGTGAAAGTTTAATTGTAATGACCATGATGCTCCCATTTACGATTGCCTTGTAGACAGTGGGGCTGGCGTAAATTTAATAAGCTCCGAGATTGTTCCTTTCCTAGGGAACTCAAAAGAGCTTTTGGCTTCCGAAGACATAGGAGTAAGGGCCACTATACAGAATTTTTTTTGGATGAGAAGACGAAGTTTTCCTGATTGTTCACGTATGTAAATATAATCGGCTGGAGTTGTAATATGGGTTTTGTAACTCAGCCTTCAGCGTTTTTCATAGTACCCCCCCCCCCAGGAATACAATGGTGGATAACCATTGATTACTTGGTACTTGTGCTCTTAGGGATAATCACTTACTTTCCTGAATATGTCCCGAAACCACACACTCGACTTCACTCCCCCTGCAAGCGCAACACAACATCTCCGACTGCCCTGCGTCCGGCCGACTGGCATATCAACTTGTACGCCAGTCCAATTTAAAGTCCTTCTACTATACAGGTGAAAAACGTGTCGGTAGTCATACTGAATTATTAATAGGATACTGAATGGGGGTATGTTACGATCAAAAATAATGATCGGTACTCTTCGATAATTTTTTGAATGGGATTTAAGAGAAATGATAACAATATAGAAATTGGCAACGAAGTTCCTAACCATAACAAAAGTCATTCTAAACAAATGGTTTTGGAAAATGACAATCTTGTACTACCGAACTACGTCCGGGAATCTGTTATATGCAATTTCTTTGGATTTACTAATGCACATAGTTCTGGGATTGCCTCCTGTAATCCGTGCGTGCCATATACCCGCGCTCGGCAACCAGGCTCGCTGCAGTTGCGCTCACTCACCCACCCCCAGGTTTAACAAAGCAATCTTTCTGGCATCATCTAGGGTCAATTCATGTGTAATTTTCGATTGTAGTGCGGGCTGCCTCTGTTATTATTGCCAGTGACAGAAAACTTTTCTTTTCTGCTCAATGTATACTCCTTCCTT
>JABUQX010060578.1:0-20000 GCA_015478945.1 Trachelipus rathkii
ATATTCCAAAACAAGTCCTCAACTAACATATCAGACAAATATTTGTATACAAAGATTCTACATCAAAACTTGTCATAAATTTTTGCTGTATGCGTAGTTAACCTCATTTCTCCAGAAGATTTCTTTTCTGACTTCCTTTACTTTTAAAACCTACTTAGCTAGCTATGTTCCTTAAAGGTTCTATCGACTATTTGTATTTCTATTGTCCACTTTAATTTCTCAATAAACTTATAGCTGTCAATTCATTCATGTCGAATTAATAAGTATGCTGACTTACAACAAGAATTATTGCTCCATCTATATTTTTATCAAACTGGATGCTAGAATATTTATTCGAAAAATGGCATTCATTCACCTTTCCAATTCACAATAATCTTTGGCCACATGAATGTATAAAGCAATTCTTGTCGAAAAAACATACGTCAGAGATATATATAGTTCGCCTTTATCTTTGTTATCAATATGTTTCTTATAAAATATTCTTGTCTCTCTCAGAAATCTTTCACAGAAAAAAATCCAAATGAACTTCATGTAAGAAATACTTAGCATCTAGGAACCAGGGAGATGGTAGAAATACCAGCCTTTGAGAGATCGCTGCGGATCTCTCTTCAGAAGGCATACTCGTGTGTGGCCATTTTGTGATTGCACTTTCAAAACTTGTCTCCAGTCAAGAAGTATTTCTCTATTCTCTATTTAAAAATTCAGAAAATGAGTTTTTTAAATAGTCAATATATTTTCATTTATTATCTTCTAGTGGACCTTTCAAATAATACCAAAGTTTACTACAATTAATATACGGGAAAAATGTATTAGCATGCACATTCGATCTTAGGAACAAGATTTTGCATGTATGAAATTGCTTATTTCTATCCTTTCTAATCACGTGTTATATTGTTATGTGAATCACACATTTCTCCTACCTCACCCAAAGTCAAGACTGCCGTTTTTAAGTGTTTCGATGTGTTGGATGACGCACATTTCAGGGCAAATGATGGATTACTATCCTGCAACCAAATAATGAAAATCTTTTTTTTCATTTAAACATTCTATCAACTTGTCATTGAAAAAAAATTTAATACTAATATTAAATATAAAAAACTTATTTTATTTATAAATATAAGTATATATCTACTAATATATATACATATATTATAATAATATTATATATACTATAATACTATAAATATACATCATATATATATATATATATATATATATATATATATATGTATATTATATATATATATATATAATATAATAAGATATATTATAATTATTTAATTAATATTTATTATATAGTATATACTATATATATAATATTATATATACTATATTAGATATATATCTATATAGAATAATAATAGTAATATATTGTATTACATCATTATCTCAATATTTATAATATTAGTAGTACATATAAAACTATAGATTCTTTCTAAGAAATATATGCACCTTATTATATAGTATATATATATATAGATGTATACTATATAAAATAATTAAAATGATAGATAATATATATAAATAAGATAAAGTATATATTAATATATTCTAATTCAGACGTTTATATCATATTAAGTAACGCTACTATATAAATAATAGTACTATATACAAATAGTATACTAAATTACTTCAATAATATATATATATGTACCTAACCAAACTTTATTATCGTCTGAATCAATCTCTTATAATCTGTTATTGTAATTGTAAAAGGCTATATTAGTACGTAAAATATTACTCACATCTTATAACATCACCCATAACTGTTTTTATTCTTTTTGTTATATTATTTAATAATCTAAGTCAACAATAGTAGTCTTTTTCCCTGACCAGCGATATATACGCCAAAACGAGGCGAAGACGTTAGTTAGCCAGACTGATATCAATGCCATAATTCCCGGGCATCGCCCGGACACACAAAATACATATTTTTTCAAAAAATTAAAGATATCATAATGTTTTTATAATAAGATCTTTTTTTAGTGTCATTTGATACGCTAAAGTTGAATTCACCAGTTGAAAAATAACTAAGATAAAAAATTAGAAAGAACGGTGAAAGAGATCTAGTAATGAACATGACATTATATTACATGCCCCCATTGCAAAACTGTTCCAAAAAGAAATGTATATAATATGGGATTTAAGTATTCACGAAAATATATTTAAAGGTCTTGGCCGCGACTCCTTATTTATATACAAAATAAATAATTATCTATTATTATGTGTGAAAACAACAATATAAAAAGAAGTTAACAGAACAGAATAACATCAAATCTTTTCTATACACCTTCCATCTATTAATTAGTGTACCGAGGAGGTGAGGGATTTTAATTCTAAGTTTAATTGATTAATGAACATCTACTCGCGCTACATAGTTTTGGTAAACCCCAGAACGACATCAGTCATTACAACCTTTATAAAAGAGGGCATATCAGAATAATATATAATAATAATTAAAGTACGGTGATAATGAAAGGGTACAATATTTAATTTACTCAGTGAAAATTTGTTTAATAAATTATTAAAAAAAGTAAGGTCTTGAGAATCTATATGTTTATACTAAAACGAATGTCCGATGAAAAGCTCTTGTTTCTTTCAAAGAAAAAAAAAAAAAAAAAAAAAAAAAAAAAGTCGTTATCCAGTTGATAGTTCTTCGTCGAAAATCACCATCTTTTCAAAAAAAAAAAAAAAAAAAAAAAAAAAAATCTCTAACGAATCCAGAACCAGAAAGCTTCGTCCTGCTATAAAACGGGGGAGGAGAGAGAAGAGCTCCCCGCCACTAAAATCCCCCAAAAGCACTTCGTGAAAACTCTAGTAAAAAATTGAAATTTCAAGAACCAGCGTGTCCGAATTAAGAATTACAACACAATAGAAAATAAAGCCTCACGATGAATTCGGGGCAAATAAATGGAAGAAGACAAGTATCCCCAAAAAGAAAAATTGAAGCGCTGCTAAAGACCGCCAGCCTCATGAGGACGATCGAGAAGTCTCTATTGTTCCCATATGGTTCTGTGTTTTTTTAACGAAAGTAATTTTTGGAAAAGAAATTTAATCTTATAATATCTATTTCATAAAAAAAAAAAATTTAGATTAAATGTATTATAATTCTCGCGCAGAACATTGTTAGAAATAATGGAAAAGTCAGATAGACTCCTTTTTGCTTATGATAAATTATAGAATTCTTGTGCATATTTAAATTAAACGTGATACCAATGGTAAGGAAGGGGAATCCTATCTTCGTACCTTACCCCCCAAAAAAAACATGTTGCGAGGAAGAAGTGTAAACTTAAATAAAACTTTAAGAAATGCTTGTAATACGGGTACCGAAAAGGTCTTCCGTGAAACTTGATAATAAAAATTTCTTGTTAGAAAAAGTTAATTTTGTATTTTAGAGAGTATAAAAATTTTATATTTTAATTGCGAAAAATGTAGAACAAAGAAAAGCTTGTAAGACGGACTTTAAGGAGATACCGTTGTTATTCATATAATAAAATTCCTTTTCTGAGGAAGAAAAATTGTAAACCTTGGTATTGTAGGAAGATTAAAAGTTTACTTTTAAATTACTAATTCATTTGCAGACCTTTAAGATCGGGTTTTAAATGCATGACGGGATTCCCATATTTTAAAAATCATTGTCATTTTATTAAAAATTAAGTATGGATAATTACTTATATACGAGTTATTCTTTTGTGGTCAAATAGTAGATCTATCTGCTTTAAAAATTAGTTTTATACGTTTCATGTGCCGAGTTGTATATATTCTGTAGAATTCAAAACGCAAGTACTTTCAAAAATTTATCATACCATAAGGGGGAGAGCTATGAACTCCTTTAGTCATCTGAGTCATCGCGAGGGTAGGCTAAGCACAGGTCGATTAAAATCAGGTTTTGTGCATGTAAAATGGAAATTAAATTACTACTAGAAAGTTTCTGCCGACTTTAAAATATTGTTAAAAAAATGTATTTTTTAGAATTAAAGGCTGAGTGTTCTTCCTTAAACCTGGGATGCACCAAATTGTTCTTAGGCTAGTAGCCTAATACGAATAAAACAATCATTATTAATATGTATAGTAATTGAAAGCATATTATTATTACCGCGTTAAATTACTTATCTCAGTATAACATCAGCAGACTGAAACTGTTTATCTTTTGTTAATATTATTTAAAATCTTAAGTCAACCAATACGAGTCTTTCCTGACCGGCGATATATGACGCCAAAACGAGGGAAGACGTTAGTTAGCAGACGAGAGCAATGCCATAAAGGGTCTCCGGGCATCCGCCCGGACATCACAAATACATTATACTATTTTGTAATAAAATTAAAGGTGTGATACTAATTAATGTTCTTATAATAAGATTCTTTTTTTAGTGTCATTTGATACGCTAAGTTGATGTACCAGTGAAATAGAATGAGATAAAATTAGAAAGAACGGTGAAAGAGATCTTAGTAATGGAACATGCATGATTGATTACATGCTTCTATTGGCAATATTGGACAAGAATTGGGTCTAATATAATATGGATGATTTAAGTATTCATGAAATTAGATTTAAAGTCTGTGGCCCACTCCTTATTTATTATACAAAATAAAAATTATCGTTATATTATTGTCTAAAACAACAATATAAAACTAAGATGCATGTATAAAAGATAACATCAAAAACGTACTTTAATACACTCCCATCTTATTACATTAGTGGACCGAGGAGTGAGGGGATTTATTTAAGTTTAATTATTAATCAATTCACGACTCCCCGCTACATATACTATTATATTATATATATAATAGATATCATATATATTATACTATATATATAATATAAATATATTATAATATATATAAACCATATATTATATATTATTTATTATTATATATATAGATATATATATATATATTAATTTCAATATTTTTGATATATAGACTAGACTTTTTGTAACAAATTAAAACTTAATAGAGCTATCCCACGCAATAAGGCTTCCCTACCATGATCTAGGATGTTGGGAGTTGTTAGCGGAGAGCATCTTTTCCGAACCTTCTCCAGTTGCGTTGCTTAGAATAATGCTCTTCCAAATGTTGCGTGGTTCCTAGCAAATCTCGTTTTTAACATATGAATTATTAAGGAATGTTCTCTCTATATACAAACTGAAATGTATTTTATCTTTCATTTATCTTCATTTCTCGTTCATAAAGGACGTGTCACACACTTTCAAACGATTGTCTACATCTTTTCAGTCCAAATCTCTTACTCAGATGTCAAACTCCAGTGCCCACTCTTAAATGTACTCCATTAGTAAAGTCTGAAAATCTTTTTCAATTATTATATATTATATATATATAACTCTACTATATATACATATATATATAATAATTACTATACTTATATATTTATATGTATTATTAACTATATAATATTATATTATCTATATATATATACAAAATATATATATATATATATTACGATCATATATTATAATATATAATATTATATATTTATATATACTGTGATATGTTGGTGAAAGCTTATATTATCTACGCCTGTGAATAAAACTGATATTACATTTTTAAAAATATTTTCTATATTTGTATTTCTGCAAATGTATTGTGTTTCAGATATTTTGATTAAAAATCGTCCTTTTTTTCATGAACTAGTTCCTTCTCGCGCGAGAGGATAGTTAAGAACGTATGTTTTTCCGGCTGCCAGAACGATACAAAAAAATTTGCCATCAGTAGGAGATTTTATGTAATATTTAATTACTGTTTACGGCATAGGAATTACACTAATCTTAATTCCCACACTTCACTAAAACATAGCCAACTCATAAATCAGAACAGTCTTTTAAAATATACAGATCAAACTCTCTCTTCTCTCTCTCTCTCTCTCTCTCTCTCTCTCTTTCTCTCCTCTCCTCTCTCTCTCTCTCTCTTCTCATGTCTCTAGCATAGAAAGTAGCCAATTTGGGTATTCGAAACAACAACGCCTATCGGGATTACGAACGGGCAAATGCGTCGAACCGAAGCAGGGAATAAAAAATGTGGTGGATTCTAACCCATTAAATTTTTTAGAAGCTAATTTAGGAAAATACATGTAACTCAATGTCAATGACCAAAACGTCAGAGGTGAAGGCCCTGATGGAGAAGAAGCTGATTCATGGGGATAGAGGGTTCGGGGTAGGCTACAAAAATAATTAAATAATAAAGATAAGTATATAGTGGTTAATATTCCTTATATAAGTTATATATATAATATAATATATATATTAGCTATATTATATATGTATCATATATGTATAATTATATAGATATCTAGATATATAGATATATATTATAGATGATTTAATAACATCTATAACTATATTATATATATATATATATAACTTATATTGGTATACATTAACTATATATATAATTTATATTATTACGATCGGTATATATATATATATATATAATACTAGTTATAAGATACTATAGTAAATATATGAATATATATAAATAATAAGGAGTTTTATATTCCAGAGTCAAGGAATTTCAAAAACTTAAGAGTGGCTTGATGGCCTCAATAATGCCATAATACATCTTCGAATACAATGCGCCCCAACAATAATGATGGTGGAGGAAGGGATCAGAATTGATGCAAAGATACTTGGATTAACACCAAAAAGGAAAAATCCACTTATAATAACTTCAGGCAACGACTATCAAAAGACGGTTTGAAAGAGTTAATATTTTTAAATTTTTGGCGTAGACGATTAATCAGAAACATAACTTTGAAAAGTAGGCCGAGGTATTACCTAATATTACATATTATAATATATAGATATATTAATATATATTATATTAGTATATATAATAGTATAATTATATAAAGTAGAATTAAAAATTTTTTTTAATATATTAGTACTATATGAGTATAGTAAAGTAGATATAATATATTTATAGTGATAGTATATATATAAGTTAGTCTACGTGAGTAAGTATATAATAATATCGATAATATGATGTATATATAGTAATATGTATAATATATAGTATATAGTATATTATATATATCTATATATATATAAGTAAGGGGACACTTATATAGTATAGTATCTACTATATATATATCTAATATATAGTTAGATATACTTAATATATATATAATATAAGTCTGTATATATATAATATATATAAATATATATATGTATATTAGAGTTAATATATACTATTATATATATTATTATATACTAATTATTATTATTATATTAGTAGTAATATATATCATACTATATATATATATATTATAAATATATATATAATACTAATATTATATATTTATAATATAGTTAGTCTTAATTGGGATAACATATATATATATATTATATATTAAAATATAATACAGTACGCATAGCATTATAATATCTGGAACAGAAGTTATGTTATATTAAATTCATGATAATAATATGATATAAGTTAATAATTCAAATATTTAGTAGATATTTATATATATATATGTATTTATATATTATTGGCTATATTAATATGTATGAAAATAACTAATATATCAGTAATAGCCATCACGGAAGATATTGATATATTTACAATATATTATATGATTATATATATAATGTTTAAAGTTAATATAAGGGTGAATAAACTTATATATGTGTTATAATATAATAAAATTAGGTAGGGATGATATAATATATAGGTGCTTGTTATATAATATGCAATTTAATATATATATATTCTTATCTATACCTTGGTGAGTATTATTAATTAAGATAACAGGGGAACTTAAAGTCCTGTATGACTATGAATAGTGCGCGTAGTTATGAGAGATTTACTATCCTATGTTAAGGTAGTATATCTATGTATTAATGATTATTACCTGTATATTATAAAATACGTTTAATATATATATATATATAATATTATATATATATAGTAGATGATACTTATAATGTTAGTAAAGTTGATTAATTATTATATATATAGATATGATTTATATATAAATATGTCTATTCACTGAAATTGAAATATTCATTGATACGAGTGTGATCATGAACTATAGTATTTATAAATTTATTATATAATTAATATATATAATAAATATATTATATATAAATTTGTATATAGGAAAGAAAAATATTTATTTAAAGGTATGGTATAATATATATATAAAATAGTAGATATATAGAGAGGTTAAAATGATAATAGATATATATATATTATATACTGTATAAGTTATATATATATATATATATATATTATATATATATATATATATGAATTCTTCAATTTTCTAACTTATATGTCCTTCTTAAAATCTTTCTTCCTACTACTTATTGATTATGGCTGTTTTTCTTCCTTCATTAAAACATATTTTCAAGTCTTTTTAATATAATTCCTTTTAACTCCAGCATAGCTCATGCTATAACGAATCGTGAGCTGGTTTGAATAAAGTCCTGGGATCAATTCAAAGACAAATACATCACTAGAGATTTTCTCGTCCTCAATAAAGATTAAAAATTTGTAAGATGGGTTATTTATATGTATCAGATTCTCATTAAATTTTAACACATACTCATTTAAATACGAAAATCCTTTAAAAATAAGGAGATTATAGCTCACACCACTCTGTATGTGTTTGATCGCTCCATACTGATTGACATGATTAGGTGGAGGTCTCATCAGTCAGTATTCACGGTCGATTTAACCAAGTTATTGAGAAACGGAATCAGAGGAACATGGATATTCTAGATCTTTTTAGTCATTTATTGAATAATTTATCTGTGCTTTCAACACAGATCATTCTCGTTATAAGTACATTCTGTTGGGATTTCTGATCACAATGTTATAGCTCTTAATTTTAAATATATCACTCCATCAGTTTATTCTCTTCTTAAGAGTATCTTCAGGCAATATTATCAATTTATAGAGCATTAGGCGAATGTTTTTGCAGCATCTATATAAGGTTTTAGTAGTAACTCCTGACTCTCATTTCACCAGGCACTATATTGGGAAGTTTATCATTATCGTACGAATACTTTGTCGTGCTACTGTTTTTTCGGCTTTCAGTGGAGCAATTTCTGTTGGTTTAATCTTTCTGATCTATCAAATCCATGTTTCGATGATACTTATTCCCGTATCATTCGGATTAAGAACAATGCTTGTCGGGAATAGAGATATTTCAATCCCTCATGTTGATTTCTATTCAGCACGGTATAGTTTAGGGGATACTATTACTCGACGGTATAATCGCACTTTGTCTAAGCGTAAGTACGATGACCTTTGTGAACTTTTGCCAAAACATCTCTAAATAATTTCTACTTGGGGTTAAAGGTTTAAGTTTTGTTTTTTCAGTATATAGTAGTATATTTTTTATTTAATTAATTTTAGTGCTTAAATTTTTTAAGTTAGGATTTAGTACTTATTCAAATCTGTTTAATCCCAATTCTTTTTTTGTTTCTAGTCCTGGTATTCTGTCCTATTGCCTCTTATTCTGATGTGTGTACGATGGGTAGTGCTGTGAAAGATGGCAGATTTGCATAAAGCGCGGCTTCTATCGTAACTTTACCCAACAATCCGCGGCTTCAACATCTCAAACTTTGCTTTGTGGAATATCACCTTTATCTAACCTCTAACCCTAACCTTTGCTCTTGTCCTGAGCATCAGCATGGCTAAAATTTCACCCCTCTCACCTCGTTTAAGTAATTCTAACAGTAGTAACTCATTTCACAATTCCGTTCTGAAGGGTGGAGTGTTGTGCCTATTGTAAACATTAAACTCGTTGGAACACGTTCTCGTGAATCTCGAACTCTCCTAACCTTCCGACTGCCTCGGCTCCCAAACACTCGTGCTCCTACGACATAAATAAAATGGGCTGCTGGCGTACGCTCGCATAGCAGAAATGCAGATCACGATGATACCGTGGAAAACGAAAACCGTGTGAGATAAATTTTCTTTAAAAATTTGATCAAGTTAACAAAGAGAATAAGAATATAAGATAGAATTACTAAAATATATATTATAAAGATAACCTATCTTATAAGTTATATATTAAATTTTAGAATCTTATATATATTAATTACTTCCAATAAATATCTTAAAATAATATTTTAACTTAATTAACTTTACATATATTTGTGTGCGTGTAAGGGGTGTGTGCGTGGTTGCGCATAAGCCTCAAATAGTTACGGCATCTTCAAAAGATCACAATCCATTTATAAAAAAGGATCATTTCTATCTTTTACTTTGAACCATATATTTTTCCCAATCCATCATTAACAGAAATTTATTTCCTCCTTTATAAATTTTTCCATTTTTTCATGTTTATAACAAATTCTGTCAGTTCATTGATTGTGCTATTCAAGTAAACACGAAACTTCCTCTCTTTTAATTTATAAAAATAATTATAAAAATATATAAAAGCGTTGACTTTAAAACTTGAAACTAATTTGAGGATTGTTAAAAGTTCCACTTTATTTGTTTTTATTTGATTTTAAAAAAGCTGACTTGAAAATTTGAAACTAATTTTAGTAATGTAAATCTTTATAAAAATGGTTAAGAGTTGCACTTTAATTTGCTTGTATTTGATTTTAAAAATATTTACTTTTATGGGATTATTCCCATACACAATTCATTTTAAAGATAATCGTATCTATTGTAAAAAGAACATTATACTTTATATATGGAGTTACGTGGCTGTATTTACAAGTGCTGGAACAATGTTCGCTTTTTTTACTTTACGGATAACGTCTGTGAAGGCACAAGGAAATGTATTCAGTAAAACAGAAATTGTAATGTCTAATATTTGTATTTCTATAACTTACTTTTTGGGAAGTATTATGACATTCTTGTCATTCGCTCTTTCCTATTATTTAGCGAGAGTTATTGAGAAAGCTTCTCATTTCTTCACAAAACTCAAGCACAAAGAATGCATTTACAATCCTTACAAAGATCCTATGTTTGTATTTATATTCCTATTCCGTAAATTGCAGTTTTGCTTAGCTAATTTTCTTATGTTTAATTGAGAATCCTTATATATAAATATCATTGAATAAAACCAAAATGTTATCATTAAAATGGATAGAATGCAACGAAATATATTGAAAAAGTCTTTTTAACATTGTTACTGTTTTTTCATTTTCGCTTAATTTCCATTTAATGATATTTTGTTTCATAATATTATTCATAGGATCATAAACATAAGAAATCTAGCTTATAGAGTACAATACTATGCTTATACGGTAAATAGGAATATAATATACAACATAGGATTCTATTATAGGATTGTAAATGCATTCTTTGTGCTTGAGTTTTGTGAAGAATATGGAGAAGCTTTCTCAAATATTCTCGTCCATAATAAAAGGGAAAGATAGCGAAGATGACAAGAAGAAAGGTCATAATATTCCCAAAAAAGTAAGTGATAGAAATCGAAATATTACTCATGAAATTTCTGTTTTTACTGAAATTACATTTCTTGGTGCCTATGTCACAGACCGGTTATCCGTAAAGTTAAAAAAAAGGCGAACATGTTCCAGCACTTTGGGTAAATACTAGCCTAATATTAAAAAGTAAATAAGCAAAATTAAGTTCTTTTAACAAAATCAGTAATTAAATATGAATATATCTTATATATATATATAATATATATAATATATTGGTTATATAAAAATTTATATAAAATTAATATAATATTTTTCAAAATCAAAATATACAAACAAATTAAAGGGATCAACTCTTTAAATCCACTATCGTTGCAAGCCATAATTATTTATGAAAGTGTTGACATTTACTATAATAATGTTGTACAAATTTCACAGGGTTGTAGCCTTCCTGATAATCAAGAGAAAACAAGATAGAGTTGAATGGAACTTTTAACAATCTTCAATTAATTTCAAGTTTTAAAGTCAGAGATACTTATATACTTATAATTATTTTGTGTCCGAAATGTAAAAGGAAGGAGTTTCGTTTTTACTTGAATAGAAATTCAATTGAACTGGGTACAAATTTGTATACACGATGAAATTAAATTCATCGAAAATAACACTGAATTTCTGTTAAATTAGGATGGAAAAATATGATGTTTCAAAGGTAAAAGGAAAACTCAATTGTTTTCTTTAGATTATTATCAACTCCATATTATCTCGTATATTCGCGAACCACCCGACACACACCTACATAACACACACCACCAATTTAGTTATAGCTGGTACATTATTGGTAGCAAATATATATAAGATAAATGAAAAGGTACAATATAATATAGCATTATATATATCTTTGACTTTATATAACCTATAATATATAACCTATATATAATATATAACCTATAGAATCATGAGAGGTAGTAAGATATTCATAAAGAGGAGATTGAAAAACTCGTCTTGCTTAGGAGAGCAGTTGCAGAGAAGCACAATATTAGGTGCGTGTCAGGAACAAGGAGAGCAAGAAAGATTTTGAGCCACAGTAGACATTCGAATGGAGGAGGGATTCGAGAGCACTGAACTCTGCTTTCAAAGGGTTGATATTAATGTTACATGTAGGCACACACGCCACCCTCAGACCGAGAAAGTTTTGGTAATTGTTTGAGTTATATAGATACATTTAAACGAATTAGTTGATGAGGGATTGAATTCTTAGCCATCTGAGTCTACAGACAAGAGCAAAAGTGATTAGGTTAGAGTTATAAAGTGATAATTTCCACAATAAGCAAAGGTAGGATTTTAAGCCGCGGATGTTTGTAAGGTTAAATGAAAGCCCGCGCCTATGCAAATTCCTGCCATCTTCACACACTAATACATACAATAAATTCTACACAACACACAATTAAGAGCAATTGACCCAGAAACAGTACTAAAACCAAAGAATAAATTACTTAAGCTTTTAGAGATAACTAAAATCTATCTATACTTAAAAATTTTTAGCACTAAATATTAATAAATAAAAAATTACTACTATATACTGAAAAAACAAGAACTTAAACCTTACACTGCAAGTTAGAATATTTAGAGATTTTTGGCAAAGTTCACAAAGCTGTCACAATTCGTACCTTACGCTTAGGACCAGAAGTTGCTTTATACCCCGTGAAGAATAAGTTGCCCCTAATAACTATAGCTTACCTGTGCAATACTGTAAAGAATAATTCAACATGAGGGATTGATATAAAGTATCTATCCTCTAATGCAACGACAAGCATGTTTCTTTTAATGTCGAAATACAGGGAATAAGTATAAGTATCAATCGTAAATACATGAGATTTTTATAATGATCAAGTATAAAGATTAAACATAAAAAGAAATTTACTCATTGATAACGCCAAATACACACTAAGCACTATATTATTCATCAGATATATGAAACTTTATCCATATTGATGTGTAAGCAGGAAGTTCACTACAAAGAACTTATCTAGAGTAACTACTTAAGATTGCTGCGAAAATATATCCCTAGCTAAAATTTGATAAGTATTGCCTGAAGTATAGTTTTAAAAAAAGATAGAACGTAATGTAAGTAAAGGATATATTATAATTTAAAGCATAAAACAAATACAAAATAAAATAAAAAACACATCATTCCCAATTTATTACTTATAACTTGGATATTATTAGTTTGAAAGCACATAAGATAGAAAATATTCAATAAAATGGACTAAAATAAAGTGATCTCATTAGATAAGTATCGTTTCTCAATAAGTTTTGTTATAAATCGACGGTATAATATATGATGATTGAGACCTCCACCTAATCATAGTCATAATCAGCTGATGTGATAGCGATTCAAATACCATAAGTTAAAGAGTTGTAGGTGTGTAGTATAATGTGTGTATATTTATTTAAATGGAGGATTCACATTGCTGTAGGCAACAGTGTGGGGGTGATTTAATATTTTAAATTATGTTTTGAAATAAAAGTATATTTTGCATATAAATTACATCCATCTTACAATTTTTTTTTTAATCTTTATTACATGAACTCTATATGCTCTAGTATAGGTGTGTCATTTATGATAATATTGATCCAGGGGGCCTTTATAGTCAAACCCAGCCTACACCTAGGATTCACTTGATTATTATATTATATATATATTATTTATTAGGCCAATGGATCATTTATGGCTAGGCGAGGTTAAATGGGAATTTGATATAATATAGACCTTGGAATAATATGTTTTAAAAGGTAAAGATAAAAACCCCCTACCATAAAATATTCAAATATATAGGTTATTGGTAAAAAAGGATTTTATATAATAAAGATACATATTTTAATAGTAAAATAAGTATTCATTGAATTTATACGTCATATATTATAAAAATTATATAAATAAATAGTAATATATTATATATATAATTATATATTATTTAAAATATATATATATATTATATTATATATATTAAATATATATTATATATATATATAATATAATAATAAATAATATATATAAACTTGTATAAAAAATATGAGATTGGATAATAGTAAAAATCCCAATATTATTAAGAATGCATAGGTAGTAGTCATTTGCAGTAAGCGATATATATATATATGCAACTAGAGAAATAAGGTGATATATATATAAATATAATATAATACATATAATATATATATTAGATGGTATCGCGGTATTATACTGGTTAGCATGTATATATATGATTAAATATATATATAGATATCTTATTATATATATTTTTATTATAGATATTAGTTATATATATATTATATTTATATATGATTAGTATATAATATATACTATCTAGACTTTGTATATAGTATTCAATTATATAATATAATTAAGTATATATATATAATATATATAATATATGTCATAAATATTTGACTGTACATATATATAGAAGTAAGTGATAAATTATAGTTCAACCTATTGATCATAATTACCTAAAATAAATTTATAATACACATAAAATTATAGATCGTACAAAAAGTCTTGTAGTGTTATTATGAATAAAGTGTACTAGATGATGAAAAAATTAGAATTAGAAAAAAAGACTAGAAAATGTATATATAGATTTAATAGCGAAGAGGTTATGAAAATCACATAAATAGCAAGCTCAGATTTATCTCACCTCCATTAGTTATCATACCACCTATGTGTAGTATATGAGACGAGTTAATGATAAGAAGATAATATAATGAGAGATGAATTGGATATTTCAAGTCTTTATGAAATTTGTTACCATGTAAGATGATACAGTAAAGATACTAAACAAATCTGATTATATTACAGCTCTACATATAAATAACGTATACAAATGTAGGCATAGTGATAAAAATTGTGTATAGATGAGATATACTTACGTATATAAGTTTATAGTTTTAATATAATAAAGATGAGATAGATATGTAGAATATAGTAGATAGTAGAAATAGTAATATCGATAGATATAGTAAATGAGATATATGAGAGAAGAATATAGTAGAGAGATATAGTAGAGAGAAGATATAGAGGTTAAGAAGACGAGACTGAAGATGGATGTGGGTACATAAGTATTAGATTAGATGAAGATATAGATATATAATAATGATAAATATATAGATATAGATGAGCAAAAAGAAATGAGATATATATAGAGAAAGATATATCATTAATATATATATATAATATTGAATGAATATATTATAGATAGGTATTACTATGTTCAAGGCTGCTGTGAGTGGAGTACTAAAAAGGTAAAAATGAATATGTATGCAAAATACGGTGCGGTAGTGTCCGAAGGGTAGGTAATATAAGATGGTATAAGTGGGCTGGTGGTTAATCTCTAAGGATCTGAGTGGATAAGCTCATAATGATACTGGATCCCGGTCGATCATACCAATCATATATGTAGGTGGGGCAGGGTGTAAAAATTATGAGTCATTAACAGATTGAACTTATATATAAGTCATCAAACTCTATGTACAGCAGCATTTAAACCTCCAAAGAAATATAACAATGTGCTAGCTTAATATTTAATAATAAAGAAAATCTTGCTTGCAAGCTGTAATAAAACAAAATATATTAAATCAGATAAACATTTGGAGCAAAGGAATTTGAACTATAAATGGGTGAAAATTAAGTTGCGCAATTCTCAATTATTATTAGTTAAGAAGCTTTCTGTCTAATGAATTTATATAAGTTGAGAAAACAAAAACTGAACATTTAGAGAAATAAAACAGACTCTTGTTTCCCATCACATTCCTTTCTATAGTTAAATCCTTTAACACAACTAAAATATCGTTTTCTTGTTTCTAATCTTAAAAAAAAAATTCTTGTATGCTAACTATGAACAATAAGATTAAATATCAATAGTTCTTACTGTCTGCATAATTTCTTTTTCCTGTCACCAAATTCAAAGATGTATTCTATAGTAGGAGATCTTTTTGGACAAATCTGGTAGAAATTTAAAAATAAAAAATATAGGTATATATTTAAATGTTTAAAATAGGGCATTTAAAAGATACAATTAACTAATAATGTATTACTGATTGTATTATTTAACTAATAATTATAATGTATTACTGATTGAATTATTTATTTAGTAAAGATTTGATAAATTTCCCAATATTAAGTTGAAGCAAATTATTACAGCATAGTGCGGTGCGGTGTTTTATAGCTGGATAAATAATTGGCTGTGCAATAGAAGACAATGTGTAGCACTTAAAGGTTATAAACCATCATGAAAGATGAAAAAAAGTGTTGGTTCTCAGGGTTATGTTCTTAATCTATTTAAATAATTAGGAAGCAGGAAATAAAAGACAAAATTTCTAAGTTTACTGATGATGCTAATTTGACTACCTGCGTTTATGCAAGTCTTTCAGCATAACTTGCATAAACTTCTTTGTTTATGTAATAAAGGGTTACACAACAAAATTTTCATTCAAGCAGACAATTAAAGTCCAAAAGTTCTATAATATTATAGCATTTTGGCAAGATGATTTTTTTTTTAAACTCTTGATATAATTTCAATTTAATACTCCATTCTTCCCTCACACTGGAAATAACTTATTATGACATATAGGTCATATAGTAATTTTCTTTACAAATGAATAATGAATATGGACTGAGAACATAAATGAAACTACATATAAAGGTATTACCTTGATATTATAAAAGCCTAACACTTCCATTATTATTATTATTATTACAAAAATTATCAATAAATGCTTGTCAAAAAATATCATTCAACTAAAAAGTCTTGATTAAAGAAAGAATTTTTACTCTTTTAAGATCTTTGAATTAGTTTTTTATTACATTTACATAAACCTACAAACTGTTTCTTTGATTATGAGAAATAATAATTTAAGAAATGAATTTATATTACTAACAGCAGCAAATGAAGGTTTTATTTTTGTAAAAATATATTTTTTTTATTATTTTAAATTATCTGAGAATAGTATACTCATATGATAATGAATGAGGTTTACCTACCGATATAGCTATATCTTTAAATAAAACTTACCTAAATAACAGTGTTCGTAAAAGAGATATATATGTATATACCTTGACAAAGGATAATAATTCAGCTGGTCTAGTTCCTTTCCCTCCAATAGAAAATCCATTAGCATATTGAATAATCTGAAAAAAATAGGATAAAAAATAGTTGTTCATGAATTTATTTAGTTGTGCTACTTTCCTACTCATTTCATCCACTTTCAACAAGTCAGATTTTGGTCTTACTTTTATATATATATATATATATATATATATATATTATATATATATATAATTATCTAATTAATCTATTATTATATATATATATATATATATATATATATTATATATATATATTATATTTATATATTATATATATATATATATATATATATATATACCGTATATATATATATATATTTTATATATATATCTATATATTTATATAATATATATTACAAAGATTTATATATATATATATATATATATATATATATATATATATATATATATATATATATATATATATATATATATATATATATAATATATATATTATATACGTATATATATATATTATATATATTATTATATATATATATAGTATATATATATATTATATATATATATATAATTATATAATATTATATTATAATATATATATTATATATATATATATATATATAACGCCCTTCTTGGGGCAGAGGCTCGATCGCCCCGACCCTCAACACAAGAAGACGCCTGGTTCAAACCTCTGCATAGCGGTCCGAGTTTTATCTACGGAAGCGAGAACATAAAACTCGACTGGCAAACATGTTGGTGGCATGGTTTGGGATAGCCAGCTAAAGTTCCGATTTCCTGTGGTCCCCCCGTGTTACCCTCTTAATAGGGGATAAAGTAATTATTATTTAGTTTAAATTATATATATATATACCTATATATATAATATTATATAATATATATATATATATATATATATATATATATATATTATATATATATATATATTATATAGCTTTATATATATTATATATATATATATATATATATATATATATATATATATATATATATATATATAAAGCTAAAAAATAAAAAAATACTAAAAGCAAATGATGAAGTTTCGAAAGAAAGATGCATGGAATTATATAAGGAGGAAAAAAGAAATACTAAAAGGTGCATACATCGGAGGAAAGAAGAGGTAAAACAACAGTTTGGAAGGAGGATGAATGGGGCTTACAAGGGAAAGGAAGCTCTTCTGCGAAGGAATAGCGAAAGGTTTAGAATGAGAATAAGGGAGAACCTGCTTGATAATGAATGGGGATGGTGTTTTTGTAATGATGAAATGGATGTGAGGGGAGTGTGGAAAGAACACTTCAAAAATCTGCATAATATTGACAGTAATGAAGAGGTGATAGTGAATGTGTGTGGGTTTGATGGGGCAAGAAGGAATAGGTATTTTGGGGATGAGGTTATTAGCAAGGAGGAGGTAATAGGTAGAGTGAGAAAGTTCAAGAATGGTAAATATGCAGGTATAGATGAAATTACTGGTGAAATGATCAAGAATGGAGGCGAGATAGTGATTGATTGGATTTGGAAGTTGTGTAATAAAGCGTTTATGGAGGGTATAGTTCCGAGGGATTGGAGGAGAGCAGTAATAGTACCCTTATATAATGGTAAGGGGGATAAGGGTAACTGCATGAATTTAAAGGGAATTAGTTCATTGAGTGTTGTAGGGAAGATATATGCTCCTTTTTTGGTAGAAAGAGTGTGTCAAGTAACTGAAGGACTGACTGGTGAAGAACAAGGTGCGTTTAGGAGTGGTAGAGGATGTGTGGATCAAATCTTTACATTGAAACAAATGATTTAGAAAATGAGGGAGAAGAAGAATAAATTGTATTTAGGTTTTATGGATTTGCAACAGGCGTATGATAGGGTTAATAGGGAAGCTCTATGGCAGGTGTTAGTGATATATGGTGTTGGTGGTAGGCTTCTGAATGGAATGAAAAGTATGTGTGACGATAGTGAGGTGTGTGTAAGAATAGATGGTGTCAAAAGTGATTGGTTTAGTATTAATAGCGGAGTGAGGCAGGGTTTTGTTATGTCTCCTTGGTTATTTAATTTGTATATTGATGGGGTTATGAAAGAATTAGAGGTGGAGGTGGCTGGAAAATGGTGTCTAGATGATGGAGATGGAGATGAAGTGGGGGTGCCTACTATTATATCGGATGATTTGGTTTTGTGCGGCGAATCTGAAGAGAGTTTTGAGAGGATTGGTAGGGTGTGTAAAAGGAGGGGTTTGAAAATAAACGTACGGTAGATAAGAGTAAGGTTATGGTTGTGAGTGAGGACAGTCCTCAGTGTGAAGTTATGTTTAGATGGTGAGCAGCTGGGGAACAAGTGTCTGGAGTTTAAATATTTAGGGTATGTGTGGATGAGAAGGGAACGGATGATGCAGAGTGTAGTAGGAAAGTTGTGAATGACAGGAAGGTGGCTGGTGCAATTAAATCATTGGTGAATGTAAAGGGACTAAGTCTTGAGTGTGCTATGGTCTTACATGAGGGTATGTTGTTACCTGTGTTATTGTATAG
>JABUQX010060578.1:25000-32500 GCA_015478945.1 Trachelipus rathkii
CTCTACAAGATATCCTCATCCTGCAGATTATAGTCATCCACATCAGCCATTTCATCTGGTATACCAGCACAGGTTTTATTGATGATACGATGAGAAGAGAAATATCCTGTATTGGCCGGAGGAGATTTATCTCATCCGGTGTAGTAGTTGGATGATGAATGGTCGTAAATTTCTTGGCAGGAATCAGTTTCTGCAGAGCCTGGGCTAGTGAACTACTGGCCCACAAGCTCACACCAGGGAAATCTTTCGTTATTTGAGCAGCCCTGCAAAACTTTTGAAAATTTTTGTCATCTCATGAATTGTTTCCGTCACAGATGTAACATTTAGGGGAATTAGTACAGACAGGATTACTTACTTACTTGATGAATTTGAGGACTTCTTGGGGACCTCACAGGTCCCCCTCAGCCCTGGGCCACTTCAGGAAGCTATAGCAAATGTCCCTAAAGAATACTTACCGCCTGGATCTCACGGTGTTGCGAGTTGCTGTGAACCTAGTATGATTGAAATTACCCAGGAAACCCTCCCCACCAGCCAAACACTGATATCCTGGTCTGCAAGACCCCCACTGGATCCTAATTCCACCTAAACCCCAAGAAAGATCACAGCCTGCCCAACTGACCTGTACACTTGAGATAGCGGATTAGTGCCAGATGTACCTTAACTCTATATACGGGAGCAATTCACCTTGGTTCCTTGTAGCAAACTCTGGGAACAGTCCGAACGAGGTAACCCTCACTGCCCGCAGGGAGAAAGCGAAGCTCCTCCTTGCTATTCGAAGTGTAAAGAGAGCCACATCGAAGGATGAAAAGTGCTCCATCATTTACCCTCAAGAGCACTGTTGCAAGATGGACAGAGGGGTGTGTCGGAAAGACCCAAACGAAAGACAGGAGATTTATGAAAACTACTACAATTAGTAGAGCGGGCCAGATACCTTGCAGGTCAAGGATCCATCACCATATTGACACAGTATAAATATATTAATATACAGCTCGTCAAAATTCAAAATTTTCTATGGCTGTTTTCGAAAGAAAGCCACGCCTTCATTTTCCTTACGTTGAAGATGTAAGGAAAGGTTGTGAATGTGGTTTGATTTGAGTAACGAAGAATATTTAAATTTCCTTTTTATATTGTGTCCTCATCCAGCTTGCACATACATTTCAATCATATACCGTAGATTGTGATATAATTTTTGTAAAAAAATATGTAGGTTATTTTTCTTCAAATTTTTTTTTTTTACACGTAGTTCTAAATACTAAAATATTTGCGATATTATAATAAATAAATGGTAATAGTTTTCGTGTTGGTAAGGTCAATGTGTAGATAAGTCGATATTTTTATGAAAGTAATCGATTTTAATAATTTATATCCCAGACCGATCGCAACGTGCCAAGTGTTCCCTCAAAATAATATCATAAATGCAAAGTTGAGTGATTGAACTTCTTCATTTTTTGGGTTAAAAGAAGTTAATTTAAATTTTGAGTTTGGCTATTAAATAAGAATTATTTTTTTGTTTAGTTTTTCTTCTAGAACTTGTTTTTATTTTAAATTTCTATTTTTATTTTTTTTTAGTTTATTTCCGACGTATTATATTTTTGATTTGTTGCTTCTCAAATTTTTATAGGTTGTTATGTATTCAGTGGGTCCGTTCGCTAGAATGTTCTAGGAGGGCAAAGCTTAATTAGGACGCATATATTTTTTTTTATTGTATTTCATTTATTATGGTGAGTTGAGAGTTTTAGAAATATGTAAATAGGGTCACATTATTATATATTATATATATATAATATATATATATTATATATAATATATATAATATATATATATATAAATGATATATATAATAATATATATATATTAATATATATATATATATATATATATATAATATATTATATATTATATAATATATTATATATATATATATATATATTATTATTATATATATAAATATATATATTATATTATATATTATATATATATATATATATATATATATAATATTATATATATAATAATAATATATAATATATATATATATGTATGTCACTCGGGGAAAATGCGTATACTCAATTAAAAATTAACAATAATTAAATTTTATTTAAATAAATTATTTCTCTTTTTATGATCATTAGTAAATTTATTTAAATAAATTATTTCTCTTTTTATGATCATAAGTCTGTTTATAGGTATAATTCACAGGATAAACTGCAAGTAACTTTTAAACCTTTAAATAAGACAACAAATAGAATTTAAGGTTTTGCTCGGCTCGCGCTGAATTTGGCGTTTATTATGCAACTTCACCATATTATATATATATATATATATATATATATATATATATATTATATATATATATATATATATATATATATATATATATATATATATATAATATATATTATATATATATTATATATATATATTATGTATTATATATATATTAATATATATATATATATAAAGTATACTATATATATATTATTATATATATATATATATAATATAATTATATTATATATATATATATATATATATATATATATATATATATATATATATATATATATATATTATATATATATATATATATATATATATATATATATATTACATAATACCACCACTCACGGGCAATGCCCTTTTCAAAAGGAGGGGGCAAAAAAAAAAATAAATAATAAAAAAAAATTACATAAAAATTGCATTAAAAATAAATGGAAGTCACACCCTGTCCCTTACCTAGCGCAATTCCTTCAGTGGGCGCAGACGTGGACTCTAATAGAGGAAGATGATGTTGCGGGGAAAATAAAGAAGGAAGGAGTTCCACAAAACGATGTGGCTGGAAAGATGAGTACCACAAGAGTGATCCTTGAGCTCTTTCCAATATAACAAAACATTTTCAATGAGAGAACAAAGACCATCTGTGTTACGTAGGGCGACGCTGTGGTGGAGGAATGAGAGAGGTAAATTCTCTCGAGCACCTGCCGTTTAATACCTATACAAAAGAGATAGGGCACCAACGTCACGACGCAAAGAAAAGAGAAGGAGGGTCAAGGGAGTCAGAGGAGTAATGGACCAGTTTATAAGCCTCTTTTGGCCTTAGCTTCACTCTATCCAAAAGGGGGTGAAACCGGATCCACCCAAATGTGGAAACAGTATTCCAGATAGGGGCGAATATGACTTTTTATATAACTGGAGTATTTGAGCAGAAGAAAAAAAATTTTTTTTCCTTCCTTTTCAAACGCAATCTGAACAGACTTCCAAGCTTTTGTGAGGCCTATTTTAGCAGCCGATGTGATGTGAGGTCTCAAAGACAATTCACTATTTATGTTTAGTCCTAGAATTTTATGTTTGTTTATGGGTAAGACATTAGAGCCGTCAAATGGGATAGTAAAGTTGGGAGGTATTTTAGAGAGAGGAGATGGAAAGAAGTTGAGTTTTCAAAGAGTTGACTTCACAGCGATTACGGTTACCCCACTGGAAATTTCCGGACAAATCGGCAAGAATTCGAAATCAGAAGCTGTAGACCGAGAGGCATTAGGTTACAAACGAGGGAGCACAATTAAAATGAGTGAAAGAATGGAGAGTTGAGTCATCGCATAAGAATGAACAGAGTTAGAAGTGCAAGCTAGAAGATGTTGATAAAAGTAGGAATATAAGTTTGGAGATCAACAGAACCCTGAGAACACACAATTAATAAGAAAACGAAGAGGTTGTTCCATCAACAAGAGCTGAATTGGAACGATCTGAAAGAAACTAGACAAGAGTAAGCAAAGCGTAGGAGGAAATCCAAAGGAGGTAGCTTAGAGAGTCGCGACGCATGCCATAACCCTGTCAAAGCTTTAGATATGTTTAAGCGCTACCACCAAGACCTCAGCATGAATCCTTAAGGGCAGAAGACCTAGATGAGTGAGATAGGAAAAGGATAAATCAGATCAAGTTATATTAAATACTCGACGTCGAACAAGACCATCACATGCAAGCAATCTAGAGAAGGACCGAATAGACGCAAAACATTACTATATGATCGAAAGGCAGTGAAGAAGTTCAGCGAAGAGTTAATCACCACATATGAATTTATAAGATAGACATAAAACAAGAATTAAGACTAAAGAGCTGAATCAGTATAGAAGAAATCAAAGAGCGGCCTACCGTTTTATTTAGATTGGAGCATGATAAAAGTGCGCTTCCAACGCCAATAATCGAGGAATAAGATATTAAGTTATAGCGGACAACATATGGAGTACGAATTGAAACGAGGAAGGACGACACGCATCAGAACACACTCCAACTCAAAAAAACGAAGAGGAATGACATCTTGGGCACTGGCCTTCCGGACTTCATAAATCTTAGTATCTCATGTACTCGATCATGAGTAATGACAGGTAAAGACATTGGACACCTGAGAGGGGAGGAGTCAGGAGAAAGGGGGAGCCGGAATCATTCAGGGTGGAATTAGATGACAAAAAGAAGACAAAGAAGCTTAGCCTTTTCAGAAGGATTGCTAGCAACAGACCGTCAGAACGGATAAGAGAGGAAAGGCAGATTTACAGAAGGTTATTAGAGATGTTTTTGGCAGAGGCCAGAAATTTTTATCAGAAGGAGAATCAGAAGGGCAGCAACAATCCTTTTAGTGTAAGAAGCTTGGCCAGTCGAATATATCCTGCTCGATTCGGGCAGAGCGAAAATTATTCGAGTAAATAGGAGACGAGAGTTTTTTTCCAAGCCTATACGTAATGTCAGCTCCTGGATGGCACGAGACAAAGCCATCGACATGGAAATTTATGGGGAAAAATGATTTAGTGGAAGATGGAATGAACCTGTTCATCCATCCGTTATAAACGGCCCTAACTTTGCAACAAGAAGCCAGAGGCGTTCTCCGGAACAAAACATGATTCATTCCAACGATATTTTGCAAAAAAGCGACGCAATGCATCCAAATTAGCCCGATTAAAGTGCCAGAAAGTTCGCTTAGGGCAGGGCGGAGCTGCTGGAAATAAAGTGTTATACTTTAAAGCTACAAGATTGTGGTCAGAATTACCGATAGGAGGGAAAATTGTGTATTTGTAGCGAGAAGAAGTGGTGAAGCATAAATCAAGAGTGGTTTAAGAATTGGTTAGAACGATCTGGGTATATAATATATAATAATTTATATTATATAAATTTATATATATATATATATATATAATATATAATAATATATATATATATATATTATATATATATATATATATATATATATATATATATTAAATTATTTTTAATATTAAAAAATAAATAAAAATAAATATAATTTAAAAAAATATATATCCGAATTCCAGGGGGGGGCAAGTGCCCTCCTTGCCCTATGTGCCATAAATAATTTATGTAATATATATATAATATATCATATAGATATAATAAATTAATTATATATATATATATATATATATATATATATATATATATACTCGTATATATTTACAAATAAATATCTTATATATATATCTTTAATAAAGAAAATAGAAATAAATATATTATATATAATAATATATATATATATATATATATAATATATATATTATATATATAATATATATATTAGATGGTCATATTTTTTTAATGCTCACAGTATGTAAGAGAACGGCAGGTCCTCAGTAAAAACAAATTATATATTGGAATCAGCCGAAAATTCTAAGGATTGGGATTTTAACTTTTTTTTTTTTTTTTTTTTTTTTTTTTTTTTTTTTTTTTTTTTTTTTTTTTTTTTTTTTTTTTTTTTGTGGGCCTATTCTTCGAAAATAGTTTAAAAAATTATTTCCCTCCCCATTTAAGGGGGCTTCAGGGCCTCCGGGAGACAGAGGGGGGGCCTCTCACCCCCTCAGGGGATGGTCCGCGGAAACCCCCGCGTCACCCAAAGACCAAAGAGCGGGGTTCCGGAGACCTTCCCCGGAGGTTTTGTTTTTTCTCTCTTCTTTTTTGGGAGGCCGAGAGACCCGATTCCTGCCATCTTTGCGGTTTGCATCTTTGCGGTTTACCTTTAGTTAAAAAAAAAGAATAAATTTTCTTCCAAAACACTTTGGTATTACTTTAATTTAAAGGAATAACATAGGGTAAACCGCAAGATGCAAGGAGTCGGTCTCTCGGCCTCCCGTGGACGACGGGGGGGACTAATCTCCCCCTCCGGGGATGGTCTCCGAACCCCCGCTCCTCAATGTCGCGGGGGTTCCTCCGACAATCCCCTCCGGGGTATGAAACGTCCTATCTTTGTCCCCCGTTGGCTTGGTCCCTTAATTGAAATGGTAAATAATTTTTTAAATATTTTTTCAATGAATAAGCAAAAAAAAAAAAAAAAAAAAAAAAAAAAAAAAAAAAAAGTTGAAATCCCATCTCAGAATTACCAAACGAGACACTGAACTCTCCACACATCATAAATAACCATACTTTCTCACTAGTACGATGCCCATCACTACAGTATACACTAGACTGAACACTAAACAATACATCGACCAATACCTACAACACTAACATAAAACAACAACCACTACCAACACACCACCATCCACAACCCAAATCACAACAAACATACATATATACTAACCACATACAACTAATAATCAAACACCAAAACAAACTAAATAACATCACTAACACAACTAATCAACACACAATCAAAATCACACAATCACCAAATAACACAATACCATCACAACAACACTAACATCACACATATACCAACACCAACCACACACACACACAACACTACCCTATAACACCCCCAACATCTCAACCTACCAAACATACTACCACATCAACCTAAACCTCAAAACTACATACACAAAACTCACTCAAAAACCACCACCACCCACCCATAAACACCATCAACAAACTAACCTACAACCTCAACTCCCAACCACTAAACCACCTCACTCAACATATATATATTATCAATAAACAACACAAAACACACAAAAACACACAAACTCACGACTACATAAACACCCAAATACTAACACTCATATACTACCAAACAATAACAAACAACCATACTAATATACACTAAATCCACTATACAACACACCAAAAAACCAAATACACACCTAACAACAACACATAACACTAACAACATCACACAACACACATCACCACCTAATACACAACCACCATATTACAACTACAAAAATAAAACCTCAATATATCAAACAACAACATACACATCAAAACCATAAACCACACATAACAAACACACCACACAACCTAACAACCTACAAAAATCAAAATACCACAAACATAACAAACAACACAACATACTCACCTCCACACACCACCCAATATATTATATTATATATATATATATATATTCCCTACTGGGCTGTGATATTTATATATACAGGGTGTTTACGAAATAGGGGGACAAATTTGGAGGATATTATCTTTGTATCATTACAAGCGTTTTGTCTTAAATAAGGTCATGTAAAGTTCCTCATTTAGTAGATAAATGAGTTGAAAGGTGGGAGGGTATGA
>JABUQX010060578.1:35000-37747 GCA_015478945.1 Trachelipus rathkii
GGTGGCTACAACCATAACCTCCTCACAAACCAACCATTCACTCCGTTATGCACCTTTCTTCCGCCTCTGCCAAACTCACATTTCTCTTCTACAGGCATTCCTTTTCTGGACTCATCCAACTTTTTCTTCTGCCTCCCATCCGGTCGATTCCCAACCCACTCTTACCACTATACATACGTTTAACCGACCGTCTGTCATCCATCCTTTCCATGACCAAACCATCTCAAACGTACTTTCATTTATCTCTCATTTACCCAATCTCCAACACCAAACAACTCTCTAAATAACGTTCATTACCTCATTTTATCATTTCTTTCACACCTAACACGCCACTAAGATTTTCCATCTGAACACATTTGGTAAAATTAGATCTATACCTTATTCCAGACCATAACGTTCACTAACTTATACATTAACGCGTGGTATACAACATCCTCATGTAAGACCCGCTAGCGCACTCAAGACTTAGTCCCTGTTACATCCACCAACGATTTAACTGCACAGCCCTTAGTGCCATTCAACAATTTTCTACTACATGCTTGCAATCATCGCTCCCTTTTTCATTCAACATATATCCTAAATATTTAAATTCTGACAACTTTTTCCAGCTGCTCACCATTAAATAACTTCCAACCGAGGACTTGTCCTCACTCACAACCATACTTTTACTCTTATCTACGTTTCTTTCAAACCCCTCCTTTCTATATTTAACACACCTAACCAAATCTCTCTACTAGTCCTCTCAATCACTCTCTTCAGGATTCAAACAAACAAAATCATCCTCATATAATAAGTAGGGAATCCTCCACTCTCATCTATTCTCCATCATTTTAACTCTATCCCTTGTCACCCCTACCACTAATTCTTTCATAACCTCATCCATATACAGATTGGATTGCAAAGGAGACATACCACATCCTGTCTCACTCCGCTATTAATATTAAAATAATACTTTCGACTCTATTTATTCTTACACACGCTTCACTATCGTCATTAACATACTTTTGATTCAATTCAGAGCTTACCACCAACAACCTATATCACTAACACCTGCCATAGATCCTTATTCCTATTTATACGCCTGTTGAAAATCCATAAATCCTAAATACAATTTATTCTCTCCTCAATCATTATCCCAATCATTGTTTCAATGTACAGAATTGATCCACACATCCTCTATACATACACTTCTAAAACGCGGCCTTATTACTTCCAAATTAATAGAGTAAGGCTTATGGTTTATGAGTGAGGACAGTCTCGGTGTGAAGTAAGCTAGAATGGTGAGCAGCTGGAACAATTGAACTGAGTTTAAATATTTAGGATGTTTGTTGGATGAACGAAAAGGGAACGGATGATGCGTAGTGTAGTAGGTAAGTTGTGAATTGCTGGAAGGTGGCTGGTGCAATGCTGGTGCAATTAAACCCTTGGTGGATGTAAAGAGACTTAAGTCTTGAGTGCGCTAGTGCTTGAGGGTATGTTGTTACCTGTGTTAATGTATAGTAGTGAAACTATGGTCTGGAATAAGAGGTATAGATCTAAAGTACAATGTGTTCAGATGGACAATCTTAGGGGCGTGTTAGGTGTGAGAAGAATTGATAAAATGAGGAATGAACGTATTACAGAGTTGTATGGTATGAAAAAAGGGATAAATGAGAGAATAAATGAAAGTATGTTTAGATGGTTTGGTCATGTGGAAGAATGGATGGATAGTCGGTTGTTAAGCGGATGTATGTGGTGAGTGTGTTGGGAATCGATTGGCTGGGAGACCGAGGAAAAAGTGGATTGAGTCAGCAAGAATGTCTGGAGGAGTGAAATGTGAGTTTGGCAGGGGCGAGAAAAAAGGTGCATAATAGGAGTGAATGGCAGGGTTTTGTGAGGGTTATGGTTGTGGCCCACCTGGGCCAAGGGATGAACCCCACATTGGCGAGATGCCATAGTAGGGGTCCGTCGCGGTCCCGTGAAGCTCTAGGGTGGAATTTCTGTGCGGCGAGTTCCCACTAATAGGTATAAAAGGGAGGTAAGGCTGGGCTTTCTTTTCGACTTGTGTCAATTTCTCTACTTTTCTTTTTCTGGTACATGTTACGCACCTTTCCCCCAGTCTGGGGTGAAAAACGGTGTCTGATGATGAATGATATATATATTATATATAATATATATATATAATATTATATATATTATATATATTATATAATATATATTATTATATATATATATATATATATATATTATATATATATATAATATAATATATAATATATATTTATATATACGGTATATATATATATATTATATATATATTATTATATATATATATATATTATATATATATATATATATACACTATTATAATATTATATTATAATGACATACTTTACATTTATAAATGGAAATTTATTTAGAATACATTTTTAAAAAAAATATCATACATAGGAAAAATGAATATAAAAGAAAAATAAAAAATATTTTCCAGTTAAAATGCAAAAGGTAACTTGCAAGTACCCAAGCACAAGTACCAACACAAGTACAAAAGCTAAGTACAATGTAAAGTACAGTAAGAATGGTTTTAGAAACTGCAAGTACAAGGTACAAGTACAAGTACTCCAAAAAATGTTCTTAAGTCCACAAGTAAAAGTACAAGTACTTGTACTTGAACCCAACCCTGATATATATATATTATATATATTATATATATATATATATATATAAATATATATATATATATATATATAATATATATATTATTATAT
>JABUQX010060579.1:0-7500 GCA_015478945.1 Trachelipus rathkii
CACCTCACAACAAAGAACCCACAACACACAACACAACACACACACACACAGCACACACACAAGCAAGCGGTTACGACACACGCAGATTATAATTATTCAATAACAGTTAAATAAATAACATTGGGAAACAAAAAAAAAAAAAAAAAAAAAAAAAAAAAAAAAAAAAAAAAAAAAAAAAAAAAAAAAAAAAAAAAAAAAAAAAAAAAATAATTAAATAAAACATAAAAAAAAATTTTTAGTATCCAAAGGGTGGTAAAGTTGGGATAGTATTAGTTACAACCTTCAAAAATAACTTTACTTTTCCAATGTCAATTAAAAGAAACAAAAACAAACATTATTAATTTTATGTTAAAAAAGTTTGAAAATTTGCACGTTTACCTCAAATCCCACCACCAACACACCACACGACAAACACACGACAACACCACAAACAGGATCGGAATACTAACGCAGTTAACTAAAACTAGAATGATTTAGAAAAAAAAATAAAAATCCAAGTGAAACTTTCAGTTTCTGGTTTCGATTTGGTTGTTAAAAAAACGCTAAAAATAAATTACGTATCCAAAAAATTAAAATATTAAAAAGAACACAAAACATTAACTTTTGAATAGTTTTAATAATGTTTATACGAATATAAAAATCAAACTAAACATTAGCTCCAGGATGGTAAAAGTTTCAATCACAAAAAAGTAAACATTAAAATCACATGCCAAACAAATCAAAAAATCTTAAAACAAAAGCAAAATCGGACGAATAAAATTCAAATTTAAAACCTTAAAAAAGAACTTTTTTGTAAAAAAAAAAATACAAAAACTTAAAAATAACTATTTTTTTACATTACACATAAAAAATTTTTTATATTTTGAAGGTAACAATTAATTACTTCAGTTGTAAAAAAAATAAAAAAAAAAGAACCATGGAGGGACCGCGAAAAAAAGGAGGAACTCACAATACGGAAGAAGCGAAGCCCTGAGAGAGGATATTTGACTTTGAAAGAACTCCTAGTTCTGCGTGGACTGCAACGACACATTAACTAGCCGTGCTCTCATCCAGAGTGAGCCGGCAATGCAGTTGGTGCCGATGGTTACATTTCTTTAGATATTCAACATTCCATGGCCTATCTGATCAATACTTTCCTAGTTCGCTACAGAAATCAGCGTCGAACAAAGAAGAAGAAAGAAAGAGAGGACAAATAAAAAGAGCGTCCAGAAGAGAAAGGAGAAAAAAAAAAAGACAAAGTTACGCACGACCTCACCACAAGCACAACTTATAATATTGCAGATAGTAAGGACAGCAGGTGTTGAGCGAGAACTTGTCGCAAGCGATAATGACTTCGCCGCGCCAGATCCGCTACTGAGAAACAACACTTTACCAAGATTCACACATTTTACAGCTTCTTCGAACATGACAACCTTAATAAGGATGGATTACAATCGCTTGCATCTCACAGTGCGACGAGTCGCGATGCGCGTCACATCGGCGCTCTTTGCAACTCCAATGTTCTGTCACAATGTCCCATTCTTCACACATGTCAAACATGACAATACTGCTTCCGGTGCGTCGCTGTATGCACATCATATATGACACGCTACTTTAGATTTACATACATCTGTACCTGACTCGATTCCAAATCACTGCGACTATCAGCTTCCGGCCCCGCAGCACCTTTAGCGCTTATTCCGATCAGACTCAGTCTAACTACACATTCTTTAAATTGTCTATGCTCGCCATTAAGATTATGCTGGGTTATATACTTTGATTCCGCTTACAACATGGTTAGTTGGGACTATGGGTCCCCGAGCGCTTACCAGTCCGAGTGTCACGGCTTACAAATGCGTTTAGACGGACGAGCTGATCTCTCACTCGCTACCTGGCAACGGCCCATCTCACAGTAAGTACATAAGACGCTTCCCCCTATTAAATGGTATGGTATCGTGTTTCAGATGGACCAATCTTATGCGTTTATTTGATGAAAAGAAAGATAAAGAAGAATGAAGTATGAGAGTTGTTTCGTGTGGAGGAGGTAATGAAGTGTACTCCTGCTTGTCGTCTTATCTCCGCTTCGCCTCTCACAAGTCAATTAACGCGAGTCTCTAGTGCGTCGATGAAAGTGATCATCCCTTAAGAATTTCCAGTGCCATATACAAGTGTGACTTACCTGCATTGCTTTTACTGGTAGATTCCCATCTGTGAACAAAAGGACTAGTATTACCATCCCTCAATAAAACCAAGACTTGTAAGTGAAAATTGCTCTTGATCTTCCAGCAGGACTGTTGCTTCAAGCGCTGTTCTGCTTGAAATTTCTACATTCAGGCCTTCTTCCTGCCTCGCCTCATCCCTACATTCTAATAGTAACCTTTGATCTCATGGATGACAGACGGTCGTTAAATTAAATTAAGATGGTGTTGGGAATCGACCGGGGGATGCGAGACCAAAAAACAATAAAAGAGAGAAAAAGTGGAGATAGGTCAGACCAAAGGAGCCTGAAGAGAAATGTGAGTTTCAAGAGGCCGAAAAGTGTATAACAGGATGAATATGCGGTTTTGTGAGGAAGGTATGTCTGCGGTCCAATGCCACCACGACCCAAGGAATGCAACCCACTTGACGAGAGGTCACCTATCTGAGGGGGGTAGTCAAATCGCGGTCCGTGAAAGCTCTAGGGTGGATTTTTCTGACCTCGCGACGAGTTCTACCTTAATGTTATCAAGGGCGGTTAAGCTGGGCTTTTTTTTTCACGCTTCATATTCTCTACTATATTTGTTCATGTTTCCGGCGGTATATGTTACACACCTCTGCACTCCAGTCCTTGGGGAGATAAGATGGTGGTGATGATGATGATAAATTTAATATATATCATATAAAATATGATAGATATTATAATAAAATATATAATATATCAATTAATGCATAAATATTATTAGAGAATATCTAATTAAGAGTATAAGATATATAAAATAGGCAAGGGGTCATAAAAGACTTGTACTGAATTTTGGTACCGGGATACCATGACTAGACGGGGAGAACAAATCGAGTCTAGTAGCTGGGGGAATTGCCTACCATTCTTATCCAGAATGTTTATGAGGCTAGTTTTAGTACAGGCTCCCTATCCGTATTCTTTGCATCGTCTTCGGAGATGAGCAAACATTCATGGACCTCTTTTTTGTTTTTTTTGTTTAACCACAAATACTGTTCAAGTATTTTTGCCTAGGCTCTTTCTTCTCTAGGTCCTCAAAATCACTTTCTTTCAATCTGTTCGTATCCTCAATTATCATCTTCTATCCTCTATCGTCCTCACATTCGGTTCGCAAACAGACTTGTCGGACTATTCTATTTCTTTATTCGTCTATTTCTATGTCATTTCCCATGGAATGACTACCTCTTCCGTGGGAAGGGTTTCAAGGGAATGAGGCCCGAGGAATGTGTTGAACGCTTAGCAGTAGGGTAATTAACATCTCTGTTGTCATGAACTGTGTACAGACTAAATTTCATGTTTTCACCTTCAGCTAAAGAACTAACCCAACCTGTTCGTTTAACTCTGCTGTACGTAACAAGCATATTCTTCGCAAGGAACAATTTCATATCAAAATTTACCGGAAGTCTATTCAAATTAATCAAAATAAAAACATTCCTATTGATTTCTCTCCTTCTGCAGCAAATAGATATATTCTCAAGTGACACTTATAATAAGAAGGAATATCGAACAATATCCACTAAGCACCTTAGAATACTAAAACAACTTAATTTTAAACAGCTAAAAAAACTTCATCTCTAGTAGAACAAGTAAACACAAACAATGGTATTTCTGGTTTCTCTTCGTCACACCCTCTCTGGAATTTCGCAAAAAAGGTACATGAATGAGGAGACTTGCTATTCATCCCTCATTTTCCTTATGCCTCCAGTATCTTCCCGATAACTATCCAAACTATTTTATCTTAACCCTTTTGACTAAACAGCAATGCACTCTTTCGACCACCACAGCTTCCTCTTAACGATACAAAGCTTTTCTTCTCCTCTCCACCTACCTCTCCATTATACCTTCCCCAAATGGAGGCAAGGTGCCCGCTAACATACCGAAACATAAAAATAGGTAGAAGAGGAATATCTGAACCAAGACGGCAACAGAACAGGAAAAGCCCAGCCTACGGCGCCCCTCTCATTGATGAAACTCGTCGCAGTCAGAAAATCACCCCTAAGAGCTTCACGGACCAATTGACCCTCACCTCAACTTTAATGACCTCTCGGCAATGTGGGGTTCATCCTGGCCCCCGTGGGCTACACCCATACCTCCTCACAAAACCCACCATTCACTTCCTGTTTGATCACCTTATCTTTCCGCCCTCTGCCAAACTCACAATCCTCTTCCCAGCCTTCCTTTTTCTGGACTCATTCCCACTTTTTCTCTGCTCCAATCCGGCGGTCCCCACCACCACACTTACATTTATATCCGTAAACACCTCTGCATATCCAATCCTGATTCCACATCTGACCAAAAAAACCTCTCAAATACTTCATTCTCTCATTTTACCCAATCTCACACAAACAACTCTCTACAATACGTCCTCTCTTCATTTATCATCTCTTCCACAAGAACACCCCACAAATATTTAACCCCATACAAAACCCACACACCATCTGAAAAACATAACAATAAATAGATTCTATTCCGCTTTTCAGACCATATCGCCACTTTAACCTGTAACGAATAACATGTTCGGCGAACACACAGTACCTACTGTAACATCCTAGCCACTCAACACCTTAGTCCGCTGTACATCTGCCAACAAGAGATAGGTTGTCCTGTTGTGAATCTGCGCCCCCCTCCGCACCCCCCGGCCCCCCACTTTTCTCCCTCTACCCGTTCCTTCTTTTTTGGTAAATGAGAATATGGAATGGGAAGCTGGTGAAAGGGGTGAAAGTGGCGGGTAAGGGGAGTAATCAGGGGGCGATGGCGGCCCCAGGGGATAAGGTAGGAAAAAAGAATCCCCAGCTGGCCAGACAAGAAAAAAAGGTGGCGGAGTTGGAGTTGTAAGAAAATAGGCCGAACTTGAGCGCGTTTGATGCCCATGATCAACCAGTTGGTACGGGTGTAGAGGTAGAAGGGAGAGGATGAAGCCAGAGGCGAGTGGTCACAGGAGTTAGCACGGACTTACCAAAATTCACGTCGGAAAGTTGATTTGTCCCGAAAGTTTTTATGAAAAAAAAACTTGGAAACCAGATCCAAAGACGAGAAGACTCTGAATGCTCCAGAGCAGATACTTCAATTGAATTGCACGTATTCTGAAAAATCTAGTTAGGGATGCAAATGAAAGAAGAAATTGCGAGAAATTTGCCCAAACCAGATAAATTTGGAGTTGTTCGTTTGGACTTTTCCAGGTGATGGAACGGATACGCCGAAAAGACGGCAAATAGATTAAAAAACTGCCGCCGCCCTCCCCACCCCCCACAATTTCGTACTGCGACCGTGTCAGGCGCATCACCGCGCGCACAAACAAACCAACACGAAACAGCGCTAATAGTGTAAAAATTGACACTTACGCAAGCCACACACGACACAACACACACCACACAACACCACAGTACACACACACACATGCACACAAACCACACGAAGATGAAAGCATGAACGCCTATTCTGCACGAGGAACAAACAGAAGAAAGGCAAGAGACACGCGCGACGACGGATCAGGGCAGACGTCCAGTAGATATGAATTAAAACAGGAGAGTGAACGGATTATGAAGACTTGTGGACAAGACGCCGAGTCGCAAATTGTTCTCCTTAAAGCGAGGAGGTTACTCGGACTGAGAGAGTTCAGAAAACAGTGTTCGTTAGAGAGAGAGAGAGGACGAGAGAGAGAGAGAGAGAGAGAGGGAGAAAAGAAGAGAGAGAAGAGAGGAGGAGAGAGGAGGAGAGGAGGAGAGAGCGAGAGAGGGAGAGGAAGAGAGAGAAGAGAGAGAAGAGAGAGAGAGAGAGAACTTAGAATCAGATAGATAGATAGATGATAGATTGATAGATAGATTAGATTGAGATAATAGATAGAGAGAGAAAGAGAGAGAAAGAAAGAGAGAGAGAAGAGAGAAGAGAGGAGAGGAGAGAGAGAGAGAGAGAGAGAGAGAGAGAGAGAGAGAGAGAGAGAGAGGAGAGAGCTTTAGAACCGGTGTCCATTGTAATAGCGATAGTATAAGGAGAGAGATTGGTGAGAGTTAGTGAGAGTAGGAGTTACCAATCGAAAAGCCCTAGACTACACCTTATCGAGGAGAATGATGTGGGTGTGGGTGTGGGTATGGGTGTGGGTGATGGGTGTGGTTGGTGTGGGTGTGGGGTGGGAAGGTGTGGGTGTGGGTGTGGGTGTGGGTGTGGGTGTGGGTGTGGGTGTGGGTGTGTTTTACTCACATCATTCTCCTTATCAAGGAGAATGGTGTGTTTCAAATCACCCCAGATATGTGAAGCATATTCTAAACAAGGGCGAACAACGCTGTTAGACAGAGCAAGCAACTGGGGTGGAGAGAAGAAGCTCAGAAGGCAACTCAGAACACCCAATCTCTTTGAATGCTTGTTCAGAAAGAGAAATTATGTGATCCTTATAATTACGGTCACGTTATAGGGAAACGCCAAAAATATAAAATATTAAGAACAGACAATGTTAGAGTTGGGTGTTTTCGAAGGAAATATCATAGTTGTTTTGAAGGTTACGTCTAGAAGAAACTATGTGTTTGATTCATTAGAAACTACCATGTTTTCTTTCCCTTTATTAGAGATACAAAAAAGATTAGACAAAGGTCGGCTGGTACAAGACCATCATCCTAGCATGCGCCTTCTTGGTGCTAAACACAGAGAGAGCAAAAAAATGTATTTGAGAAATTACACTGTTAGGTATAAATGAGCTGGAGGAGGTGGAGAGCGAAGAACAGCTTTGAAATCGTTAAGAGAAGCTTGTGCAAAGAGTTCATCTTTAGCAAAAGGTAAGATGTCAGTTGTGTTATCGGAAGATACTGGAGGAAGGAAAGAGGATGAAGCAAAGTTCTAGTTGACATTTTTTTGCGAAATTCCAGAGAGGGTGTGACGAAGAGAAACCAGAAATACCATTGTGTTTTCTACTGAGAGAAGTTTTTAGTGTTTTAAATTAGTGTTTTTAGTATTCTAAGTGCTTAGTGTATTTCGTATTTTAAGTGTTACTGAGAATACATTTTGCACTGTTCCGGGAAGAAATCTAAAATCATGAGTTTTTTTTAATTTGAAGACCGGTAATTTCTGAATGAAATGTTCCTGGAGAGAATAGCTTGTATACAAGCAGAGTTAAACGAAGGTTGGTTAGTTTTAGCTGAAGGGAAAGAATATGTATTGTACACCTTCATGACAAAGATAATTACCACTGCTAAGCGTTCAACACATTCCTCGGGCCTCATTCCCTTGATGAAGTAGTCATTCCATGGGAAATGATAGAAATAGAAAATAGAAATAGAAAGTCCGACAAGTTTGCAGAACCGAATGTGCCAGAATAG
>JABUQX010060579.1:17500-22818 GCA_015478945.1 Trachelipus rathkii
TGAAATAAATTATACTCCTTTAAATAATTAAATGATAAAATAAAAATGTAATTATAAATTTTTATATAATTATTTATAATTTTATGATATAATATAATTTTTGAATATATATAAATATATATATATATATATATATATATATATATATATATATATATATATATATATATATATATATATATATATATATATATATATATATATATATATATATATATTGCCCTAAATATGTTAATGATGTAAGATTCATTTTAAAAAATATGTAAATGAATTAAAGAAAAGTTTTACTGATAATTAATAATCATGTTAAAATCAAAACTTTTATTTAATAAAAATATAGATCATAATATTCACTGTAAAACTTTAGCTATTGAAATGTAACTATTAATTAAAATTTTAATCAAAATATTATATTTAGTAAACTTATTGTTTTAAAGATCAGTTGATTTATATTGTATTTCTTTTTTTTCTCATTTATACAGGTTTTTGTTTTTGGTTTACTTTTTTCTTGTTTATATTTTTGATGGATTTTATGGATATGGTATGTTGAAATAAAGAACTAAAGGAAGTCAGCGTTATTACTTCAAAACAACACAAGGTGATTTTCTGACGGAGACATCCTTGGTCGATTGTAAATGGGAGGAAACCAAACCAAAAGAACCCCCTTTTTGGGGGGCCCCCCGGGAAAAAAAAAACCCCCCCTGCCCCCTCCAGGATTTTTATTGGGGGGAAGTCATAAATCTTCTCGCTACAGTGGTTACTTCGTTACCACATGGTAAATGGTCATATCTTTCCCTCCAAGACTTGGCTTATTCGACTACAAGATCGCTGGCTCGTAAGGAAAGATATTTGACCAATTCGCACTTGGAATCTCTTGAGACACACAAGGCCGACAACTTACCATATACCTTGTGTCCAATCCAGACGGTCATGTGTGTGACAGACCTGTCAATAACCAATCCAGTAGATGAACCTCTGTGTCCAGAAGAAGGGAAATTCCATTGAATTTCGACCAGAACTTCTCCTGTTTACGTAAGGTAGAGTACGTAAATATAAAAAATGTATTTTTTTTATATACAAAATAATACACCTACATAAAAGTTTAAATTAAAATAGGAAATTGTGTACAAGATGGTATATAATATACTATAGTCTTTTGGACCTTAATATATATGTTATACTACATCTTGTACAAATTTCAAACATAAAAGTGTTACACTAGTAAAGCATATATGTTAATGCTTCTCACTACATAAAACAGCTAAAGGAAAAGCTGTATCACATCACAAAGCCGCTAGAAAAAAAGGCTACTTTTTATTAGTGTGTAAAAATAAAGAGACAAAAAATTTTTAGTGTATTTTTTTTTATTATTTTATTTTTATATATAAAAAATAAAACTAGAAGAAATTAAATTTTCACAAAGAAGTAAAAACAAATGTATTACAGTTGTTAAAGATTATTTTATTGTTTTTTTTTGTTGTTTTTTTTTTGAAAAGCAAAACTACTAGAAAAATAATATAAAAATTGGTAATTGCATTTTTTTTTATATGTATGGTTCCTTTGAAGGAAGTTTTTTCGAGAATACAATAGAAAAATATGCAATTAACACCTTCAAATTAATTAATTACGAGTCGGTTAATTAATTTTTTTTTATTTTACTAAACGATAGTATAGAGTTAGTAAATCATTTTAGTGAAAAAATTTTCTCTTAATTACCAAAATTAACGTAATTAGAGCTTTAAAGAGATTAGTAAAAACTTAAACGATCAATAGCAAAGCATAGGAGAAAATGCAAGAAAAGTTGATAAAAGGAAAAGTGCGTGCATACATTTGTTCTATTTATATTCGTAGACTCAATTTTCAGGAATCAGCATAACGTTAACGTAAAATACTCTTTCACTCATGAGACTTCAATGAGAATTTGTGGGAGTAAATTTAGGGAAAGGGAGAAAAAGAGCATTGGGTGCGATATAAACACAGACAGCATTGAGAAATGGCATTCAGAAGGGCAAATTGAATTACTTTTAACCTTGCTTCCCTTGACAGAGAAATGCTTTCTGCTCGTTTTCTTTTCCTTGTTTTTATATTACACACATACACACATACACATATATAATATATATATAATATATATTATATATAATATAATAATATATTATTATATATATATAATATATATATATATATATATATATATATATATATATATATATATATATATATATATATATATTATATTATGTGTTGTTTTTTGTTGTTGTTGTTGTGTTGTTTTGTTTTGTTTTTTTTATGCATATTTTTTAATTAATTTTTATGCATTTATTTTAATCATTATTTATTTTTGATTATGTACTATATATGTCGTACGTATCGAGTATATATAGTAAAAAAGTATTTTTCTTTGAAAATAGTAAAAAAAAAAAAAAAAGGGAAATGACCCTTTACTCGTAAAAAATTTGGAAAAATAGAAAAAACGCAATATTCGTTGTTTTTTTTTTTGTGGCTTAGGAAGTCAAGTGTTTTTTTTTTTTTTTTTCAGTGAAAACAAAAAGTGTTTTTTTTTGTTTTTTTTTTACATATAAAAATATAAATTGTTTTTTTTATATAGTTTAAAGTGTTGTAATTAATATAAAAGTTACAAAAAATTAGAAAGGACCTTATAGAAAGACAAAAGGTCAAAAGGTCATCAGAACAAGTTAAAAGGTCACAGAACATAGAAATGGTTCTATTTTTTGACCCCAGAACAAAATTTGTTCCAGTAAGAACACCAGGAAAATGTTCTAAGAGAACACAGGTCATTAGAGAACATGTCCTCCAGAACACAAGAATAGAGAATTCTTTTAAACGTTCTAAGTGAACAAAATTTGTAGACATTGTTCCAGAGAACACAAAACTTTCAGAAAAGGTTTTATTATAACAGAATTTTATAACAGAACTTGGAGATCAAGTGCATAGATTGACTGATTCCAATTTAGAAAATATAGTTCACCATTGAAGAACAAATAAGGGTTACAACCTTTGACAAAAGAAGAACAAAAGAACTTTAGGACAAACTAGAGTTAAAGTTCACTTTTTGAAGAACATTAGAACAGATAAGGTCAAGAAAAGATGACCTAGAACATTTTTAAGAACATATTCTTTTCTAATTAGTATCTTAAAGGATAATAAACATACTATCTTATTAGTTACAGACTAATTAAGATAACTTCATTATCAAATCAGAACATTGGAAAAAATATTCTATATTCTATATTTTATTTTATAGAACAACACAGAACATTATTGTGAATAAAGACTTAAGAAAAAATATGATTAATATTTTTTTATTTTTTTTTTTTGTTTAAATAGTTTACATTTACTATTTATATCAGAAAATATTAAGTGATTAGAAGTGTCATTTAATTAATTAAGTGTTAATTTTTAATTAATATTTTTTTTTTTTAATTGTGATTGACAATACAATTAATAGTGATTTAATATCTCGTACTATTTTGAATATTTGAACAGAACATATTCAATAAAAAATGAATTTAGAAAATTTAGTGGAAAAAATGTTCGTTTTGATAATGATAGTTCTTTGTTTAAATAGAAAAGAAAACATAGTTCCAATCTTTTTGAAACTTAAAAAAGTTAATAACAAAGTAATTAAAAATTAAGTGAGGCAGACATTCGTAATTAAATATTAATTAGTAAACCGATCTTAATGAACAATAGTAATTAGTAATTAAAGTAATTAAAATAAAGTGATTAAAAATAAACACTTATAATATTTTAATTAATTACAAATTTTAGAAACACTTAATGTTTTTTTTAATATTTTTTTTGTTGTTTTAAATAAAAAATATTTTCTTTAAAAGCAGTCAGTATTAGTGACTGAAAAGACTTAGAAAAGTTACTTAACAAGAGCAGTAGAAAATGCTATAAACTTTGAAAAAATTTGTGAACAATTTTTAGTGACTGAAAAGACTTAGAAAAGTTACTTAACAAGAGCAGTAGAAAATGCTATAGACCTTTTTTGGGGGGGGAAAAAAAAAAAAAAAAAATTTTTTTGGTTTCTAAAAAAAAAGAATTTTTTTAAAGAAATTTTTAAAATATAGTTTAAAAATTTTTTATAGAAAATTATAGTACAACAATCCTATTGTTTGAAATTGCAGAAAAATGAGCAATTTTCAGAACCAGTACAATCATAGAAAATATTGAGCCAAAAGAGATAAGTCAATTAAGGACAGATTATCTATGGAAAAATATTTTTGATTAGTTTCTTAAAAGATGTTTCAAAAGTTTTCTTTTGATAGTTTTTATATTAAAGAACGAAGAATGAATTCATCAGAGACATTTAAGATGGACTTTGAACTTTGAACTTTTTAATTTTGAAATAAATAGGAATAATTATTCCTCATCATCTAAATAGATTGATAAACTACAATAAATAGCTTCAACACAATGAAGAGGAATAGTGAAGATAAAGAAGAAGACGAAAGAATGTTGCAACGACTTGCTTCTTTATATACAAATATTGAGGAAGCTTTGGAGTATTATTCCTGGCTTCATAATGAACCAAATTTCCTATTAGAGGAACAAACCAGAACTTTTTCTAACAGCAGAAACAATGAAGATATTGTTACTGAAGAACAATATCGATACAGAATGGCTACTGTGCCTTGGACAAACAATGGAAATGTCCAAACATTAGAAGACATAGGTCATATTACTTCCGAATGTCATAATAACAGGTTTACCCCTGTCAATAATTTTACTATAAATCGTATGCGACAAGACCATTCAGAATTACCGCCAAGAGATTATAATGATTTTGGTTGGTTAATTGATATGTATATTCCAGAGGATTTTTATGTTGATAACGAAGAAGATTTTGATAATATCAACATAGAAGAATGGGAATCTTCCGAGGAAGATTCATCTTTCATGGCATGGTTAGAAGAACCAGAAGTTATAGATCTTATTATGGGTATTTCTAACGAAAGTGAAGCTTTCAATAACGATAATGAATATCCAGAATCCCCAGCAGAATTTCTTAACAATGATCATATGATAGATCATGATTATTGTAATACCTTGAATAATCCTTCATTAGAAGCTATTGATTTAATGAATCAATATGTTCAGTTATCTAATTTAAGAGATATTGAAAGTGATAATTCTATCGAAGGTACTAGGAGACGCCAAACAATTATGGATCAGTTATACGGCGGCTCTATTGGGAATGAACTCCTCATGAACCCTTTAGTGAATAACGAAGATTCAAATATGGAAGAATATCCCTATAGTTTTGATCATACAGATGTTCAAGTGTTAGA
>JABUQX010060580.1:10000-22500 GCA_015478945.1 Trachelipus rathkii
ATATATATATATATATATATATATATATATATATATATGTATGTATGTATGTATATATATATATATATATATATATAAGTTGCTCAAACTACTCAAATTTACCATTGATAGTTCACCAACTGTTTCTTTTTCAGAACTTAGGAAAGATATTGAGTAATGATGGTAAGAACTGAAATCACATAAAAGGATGGTTTTAGGGATAGAAGATTCTGAATATGCTCTATTTTGAAGTTGAAATAGCATAGTTAAACACACAATATGTAATAGATACAAAAGTGGCCACTGATTTCGTAGATGACATTGAAAATTTTTCGAATTTAAAAAAAAAATCCTGAAACTCTAGTTACGTACCAATAAATTTTGGGTTCTGATTGATAACGCTGCAAGTAGCAGTTGAAATTCTCACAACATGCTGTTAGAGCGTGATTGGCTAGTGCTACTACACTTGTACTCATTAAGCGATGAGTAAAGTTGTTGCCTAACAGCGGTTTTCAGTTTTTATGAAGTGTTGTATGGAGTGTTTCGATGTGTTCCCAAGTTATTACTTGAGAATTGTAATGTGAAAGTATAAGCTGTCATGCTATTTTCAAATATTGTGCTGCATATTCATAAAAATGTCCAAAAGGGTTATAATATCCCGGATAACTTATGCTATACTTGTGTAGGGATGACATTTGTTTCGGCTATAAGCTGGAGGATCAAGATAAAAATTATGCCCCGCAAGCGTGTTGCACTACGTGTCCATTCAAACTAAACACATGGAAGCATGGAAAAGGACGTTATTTGCCGTTTGGAGTGTAAATAATTTGGAGAGAGCCTAGCGATCCCAGTATTGACTTACATACCCAAAAATACCATCTGCAATTCATCCTGTGCTTCATGGCGGAGAGTTTCTTGTTCTTAAACAACAGGACAAATTATCTATTGACTCTGAAGAAGAAAACAGTGTTTTATCAAACAGTAAATAGCATCAATCACCTGTTTCATGGGATGCAGGGATGCAAATTATTTGCCTAATACAGACAGATTCAGTTTTAAGATCACAAGGAATTGAACTTTCGAATAAATAAGACTGAACTTTTAACATCCAAGTTATAACAATGGAATTTTTGCACCACTCTGTGAAAGTGACAGCATTTCGCACTAGAAATAATAGATATGAGAAATTCTCAATGGCTTCCTATAAAGATATTGATGACCTGAAAAGACTATAGGACACAAAATTTGATCAGCGTTATCACAGAACAATTACCATTGATTATTATAATTTATATTAAATCTTAGAATATTATTTGCATTTATTAATTTACTGTTAATTCGTTTTATTGTTCTTTAGATCCGATGATGATCATAGGTGGGATCGAAACGTTTTTATTAAAAGTTTCCCTATGTGCTTCCCCTGCGCCCTATTCTACATGCAAAGTTCTCTGTTAGCAAGAATGTTATCGAAATATATATAATATGTATATATATATATATATATATATATATATATATATATATATATATATATATATATATATATATATATATATATATATATATATATATATATATACACTCTCTGATCTATATATATATATATATATATATATATATATATATATATATATATATATTATAAAAAAAATATAAACAACTAAAAATTAATTCTGTAGGTTGCAAGATGACGGAGCTTGTTTTTTTCTCTACTTTTTCTGGTGATCATATATTCTTAAAAAGCTAAGAATTATGTGATCATTTTTTTCTGATAAGTTTCTTAATAATAGTATCGGTATCTATGTTTCATATTAAAGGTATCGGTATTTAGGCTTCATATTAAAGGTGTCGGTATCTAGGTTTCACCTTTAAAGGCTTTTTATTTGAACCAGTATTTATTGTATATTTATTGAACGTATGTTTAATAATCTTTAAACAATAAAAGGGTATCAAGGTATCGGTATCAAGATTTCGTATCAAGGTATCGGTATCAAGGTTTCATATCAAGGTATCGGTATCAAGGTTTCGTATCAAGGTATCGGTATCAAGGTGTCATATTAAGGTATCGGTATCAAGGTTTCAAATTTAAGGGTTTCATATTTAAACCTTTAATGTATATATAAACGTAAGTTTATAGTTTATTTAACAAACTTCCACAACCTGCAAAATATCCTTCGCTTGCATAACGCAAAGTAATATAATTGAGACCGAGGTCCTTTTTCATATCTTCTTGTTCGAAGCAATTTTTAAGTAAATTCCAGCACTTCGAGCAGTTAAATATATGCAATTAAAAGGAACCTAAAAAAGTTAAAAGGGCAGGTTTTATGACATTAAAATCTACTAAATATTTGTACGCCAGAGGTCGGGAATACTAATACGAGACCCTGGTTGAAGGAATAAATTTTCTTTCAAGAAAAAGTTGTATTGGCTTTCGACTCGGTATTAGTCTTCATCAGTAAACAAAAAATGGTAAGTTTACTTTCTGATAATCAGGTGTGCAAATAAAACTTTTAACAAGGTATAAATTAATTAAGACCAGTATTTATATTACTCATACAGAATTGTGGAACAATTATCTTCTTCATTGAGAAGACATCTATTAAGGTATTCTTATTTCCGGTTGATCCTGCCAAGATATACCAACCCTTCGGCTAATGAGTTTCAGCTGTTTTCCCAATTAAGTAATTGCAATTTTACAATTTTACAATTTAAAATAACAATTTAGAATAAAACCATTTATTTATTTTTTATGTTTGACTTACTTAATCTTACATAAAAAAAATTGAAAGAAAATTTAACTTTCTTCTGTTTATATTACAATTAGAGTTTCAAACTAACCTTTACCTAAATTTTCTATTCTTACTATTCCCTTTCCCCGTACAACCAATAAGCATTTACTGCTAACGGATATATTCAGGGAAATTTAATAATTTACTTTTGCAGTAGAATAGCTAATTGCTCATTGAGCACGGTTGATTTATGCAAAAGTGTGAATAGTTTATCATTTAAGAATTAATAAGCTGAAAAGGCTAAAAGATAAATAACGCTTAATATATATAAGCGTTTATTTATCATTATATTTAAACTCATATAAATGAATATTATATTATAATAACTGATATCTAATAGATATATGTATATATATAAATGAAAAAAATATATCATATATGAAAAAAAAAAAAGATAAATATATATATATATGATGAAGTGAAACGATGGAAATTACTTAACTCTTATGTTAGTGACATGCATGATAACGTGGGACATATGAAATACTAAATAATAAGTAAAGTTTGGAAGTAGATGATTAGTTTTAGTAAGTCAATTCTAGTTCAGTGAGTTGAACAACTTTATATATATGGATCGTTGTACAACTCTCAGACATATAAAGCTATTTGCCAGTCAAGATAGCTGGCTTTCAAAATTTCATGTAAATGGACTAATGATTATTAGTTGGAACTTACTTTTGTTTGTCAGTGGAGGAGGAAGATTGGATCCAGGAGATAGATAGGTTTCTTGGGAAAAGATAAACAAGATAGTATGAGATGATTGGATGTTTCTGGGAAATACAAGAAGGAACGATGGGAACTAGTTGCATCTAACAATCATATTCAAGCAGTGGCTAGAAGTAGCAAAGATGATGATACCTTTACTCTTGTTTCAATCATGTTGGAGTTATCAAATAAAATGTGTGGAAGATACCATGAAGAATGAAGTGAAATGAAGCTCAAATTGTTTATATGCAGTGTGAGAAATAAATGTAGTAGATCACTTACCACCACATCGTGCGAAAGCGAAAACCAAAATTTATTCGCTACCAGCTTCAGCGTTTTAAGCTAGTGTGGCATCAGGAATGATACTCACTCAGGGAATGGACAACAACAGTCAAAATTGGGGCAGACTCAGGACACCTTCATAAACCGGAATCTTAAGAATTCTCCACTAGAGTGCAGAGAACTGGGAGACAGCATCTAGTTACTTAGCATCGTTTGACAGACCTCTCTTAGAAGCGCAAACATAATCTATTTGAAATCCCATCTTTCCGGCCTAGCTCAGAAGGATGTGGAGCACCTCCCAAATATAGACGCAAATTATGAAGTAGCTTTACAGATATTGAAAGAACTATATCTGGACGAGCCCTTCATTATCGATTCTTTACTGCACCAAATTTATTCTGCTCCTGCTTTGGATTCTAAGAATCTTGAAGCAGTGAGAACTTTTGTAACAGAGGTACGGGCTCACCTCCACGAATTAAAGGAGTTTGGAGTGGATCTTTTGGAAGAAGATTCAGCAGGGTGTAAACTTCTCAGCCATATTCTGGTTGATAAGTTGCCTCAAAATTTCTTAAGAGAAATGAAGATCGTTACCAATGTGGAGTACCCATCTGTTATTACTATTTTTGAACAATATCATACGATTTTGAAATCAATGGAAAGGATGAAGAATAAACCTCTCTCTTCTACTTCAAAAAAGATGTCTAATTCTTCACCCCCAAGCAAAAAGAAGACCTCTTCTTATTATGTATCGAAAGTTTCAAAAAAGAGCTCCATGCAGGAGCGAACCACTTCTTCTCCAAGAGCATCTAAAGCTACAAACGAGACCTTCTCAGTTAAGTGTAAGCTTTGTGGGGGTGCTCATTTCATGTCCTCTTGTTCGACCTATCCCAATCCGGCCGCAAGAAGAGAGCGCTGCAGTGCCTTAGGACTTTGTGCCTGCTGCAGCAGCACTAAACACAAGACATTATTATGTCCAGCAAAGACTTATGGTCTTAACTTTCCTTGCGTCTTGTGTAAAAGCAAGGCTCACATCTCTGCTCTTTGCTGTTCAGGCGTTAAGACCAATAACATTGGAAAAGGACCCAAACCCATTGATGAACCTTCTACATCGTCGTCTGCTGCCACCTTTACAGAAGATGATGATACCAGCCGAAATCATCTATGTATCAATGCTGGATCCACTCCATCGGGCAACATTCTTCCTACTGTTTCCCTTAAGGTAAAAAAAGGAAATAAAATTGTAGCGGTACGCTGTCTTCTTGATTTTGGTTCCCAGAGGAGCTACTGTCATAATGGAGTCCTGGAGAAGTTAGGAGTGGATTTGTCTTCTCTTCCTAGTAGCAATAAAACAATTAAAACGTTTTTAGGAGAACAATCCAGAACAATGCATTCCATAGACTTGGATCTGAATCTCTGTTGTGACTCTTTTTTCAAAGTTCCCATGCTCATAGATCCTGGTCTTAACATCGGATTTGAGGTAAGGGGATTAATGGGAGCCGAATATAACATCAGGCGCAATGGATATAAGATTGCGGATCGTTTCTACTATAAGGGCCGCCATGAAGATAGTGTAGAAAATGTGGAGTGTCTACTGGGGATAGATTCATTATACCTGATGAAACATTTCAAAGTTGTCAACTGTTTGAGAGGAAGTGCTATTGAGTCCTGCCATGGTTTCATACCCTTCGGCCCTGTCAAGAGTTTTTTGACACCTTCTCAAATTGACACAATTTTCAACTTTAATTCTTTTCATGAACAAAAGGAGGAAGAGTCTTCATGACAATCAAAGTTGACCTCTTCTCTCCGTCAGTCTATAAATAAAATTCCCGAAACAGTCGTCAACTCTATTATAGATCCATCTCCTTCCTACTTCGATCCTCTTCTTCACACACACCCTAACATAGACCTGGACGTGGGTCTCGAAAACCTATACAAACTGGAATCTATTGGCATCAACGAGGAAGCCGACCAAGGCTCCATTGACACCATTTTCAATCGCAAATTTCATGAGAGCATAGGATTCGAGGAGGGAAGGTATCATGTAGAAATTCCGTGGTACGAAGATGTGCTAAAAGAGGTACCATCAAACCACCGAGTGGCCCTTGCAGCTCTTCATCGAGTAAAGCAAAACCTTCAAAGACAAAACCTCGAGTCTACTTATGGGGACATTTTTCGTCAATATCTGGCCGATGGAATCATCGAGCGTATACAGGTGTCTCCGAGGGACTTTCATAAGCACATATGGATACCACATCGCCCTGTAGTGAAGACTGCCGAGCAGGTGACAACCAAAGTGAGGCCGGTCTTCAACTGCAGCCTTCGGGTCGGGAATAGTCCATCTCTTAACCAGGCTTGCTACCCCGGTTTAGATCTGATGGCTTCTTTGTTTAGACTGCTTTTACAATTTAGAACCAATAAGTATGTAGTGCTGGCAGACATATCGAAGGCTTTTTTACAAATTAGACTGAAGAAGGAGGAGGATCGTAATAGGTTCTGCTTCTTCTGGGAAGAAAATGGTGTTCTGAACACCTTTCGATATACATCCATAATCTTTGGTCTGGCAGTCAGCTCCTATATACTAGGTGCTGTTATACGACACCACGCGAAAAAGTATCCACCTGATCTTTGTTCTTCATTACTGGAGCACAATTTTTATATGGACAACTTTATCTTCTCTCATTCTTCGATCAACACTGTAACAGACATATTTTATCAGACTACAACTCGCATGAGCGAGGGTGGTTTTGATTTGTGCTCTTGGAGCACAAATAGTCCTGAACTTAGAACACTCCTAGAGTCTGAGGGAAAACAATCATCACACCAAAATCCGGAAGAAAGGGTTCTGGGATATCTTTTCGATACTGCTTCAGATTCTATCAGACTGAGTGACTTTGATATTTCTTTAACAACCAAAACAAAACGTCAGCTTCTCTCTCAAATTGCCAAGGTCTTTGACCCATTTTCCCTGTTCCTTCCTGTTACCATCAGAGGCCGACTTCTCATGCGGAAAACATGGGAACAAGAGATGGGGTGGGATGACGAAATTGACGAGGAGTTGAGGACCTCATGGGAGAAGCTGAGTTCTGATTTAAACTTATTGAAGGATATCTCTTTCGATAGGTCCTGCTTCGAGACAGAAAGTTCCGACCTGTCTCTTCACATCTTCTGTGATGCCAGCTCTACCTGCTATGGCTTTGTGGTCTATGTTTCCTCTTCAGCCAAAGAACCAAGCATTCTCTGGTCTAAGGGAAAAGTTTCCCCCTTAAAAGGAAAGACTTTACCATGCTTAGAGCTTTTGTCGGTGTTTCTAGCCTTCAAGTGTCTACCTCAGGTCCTTGATGGCTTTCCTAACTCAAAATTCAATACTTTAAACATCTTTTCTGATTCGCAAATTACTTTGCAGTGGATTCTTAAAGGAGGAAAAAAGAACAAGAGCGTTTTCGTCAAAAACAGGATTCAGGATATTCAAAAAATGATATCTTCTCTTAGAGAAAATCAGCAATTGATTCCCAAATTTCATTTCGTAAGATCTGAAGAAAATCCTGCAGATCTCCTCACCAGAGGTCTGACAACTACTGAATTTGGGAAATCCCTTTCATTTTGGAAACAAGGTCCTGAATGGTTGTCATCGGCCCCCATTTATTGGCCTGAAACAGAGTGGGAAAATAGCACAAGCAATCCTTCTCTTGTGCTTCTGACTACAAATCAAGCTGTACTACCACCTGTGATCAAGTTTGAAAAGTTCTCCAATCTTCACGCTCTATTAAGAGTATGCTCTCTCCTTTTTAAGTTTTCAGCAATCACACGAAAAATAAACATTGATTGTGAATCAATGGCACGATTGTATTGCTTAAGGAGGATGCAGGAAGAGTCCTTCCCTAAAGAACTTGCTTTTCTAAGAAGAGCAAGAGCTAATCCTTCGTTGAACGAACCACCACCTGATCTGGTCAATCATCTGAACTTGTTTCTTGATGATCAACATCTTATAAGAAGCAAGGGAAGACTTGCTCGATCCAACTACTATGATTTTGATGTGCTAAACCCCATCCTCTTGGGAAAAAGTCATCATTTCACTCTTCTTTTCATCAGAAATGCTCACTATGAGTGCAAACATTTGGGGATTCAAGCCACTTTGACAAATATCCGTCTTAGAGGTTTTTGGATCACCGCAGCCAGAGCTACCATCAAAAGGGTTCTTACTGACTGTATCATATGCAAGAGGTACAACAACTTTGCATTTAAATATCCTCGCTTTACCAACTTTACGAGGGCTCAAGTGGAACTATTCCGCCCTTTCCAACATGTAGGAGTGGACTTCACCAAGCATTGGTGGGTGAAGGTGAAAGGCTCTCCACAGGCCCAAAAAATGTTCATCATCATATACACATGCTTAAATGTGCGTGCTGTATATTTGGATTTGATAGCAGATATGTCGTCTGAGTCATTCGTCCAATCATTCAAACGTTTCGTCAGTCGCTTTGGAGTACCGGACGTTGTGTATAGCGACAATGCAAAATCCTTTGTTCAGGGAGTCGAATCATTTGAATCATTTGTCATCTCGGAAAATGGGCAGGAGTTCCTCCGTAAAAATCACATCATACATCGAAGAATCCCTTTATACAGTCCCTGGACCGGTAGCCTATGGGAGAGACTCTTGAGAGTGGTAAAGGATTGTCTCGTGAAAACCATCGGACGATCCTCCATTGAATATTTTCAATTTTTAACAATTCTTGCGGAAATTTCGGATGCCATAAACTCGAGACCTCTTACCTACACGTCAAGTTCTCAGGATGTAATTCCTCTCACGCCTAATTGTTTTTTGAAGCCTCATTCAAAAACAAGCATGGTGTGGAGAAATGAGAACGTTGCTCAACCATTAATAACACCTACTAGAAATGCTTTGATCAAATCTCTTCGATCATCCTCAGACACTTTTGAAGAATTTCGGACCAGATGGTATGAAGAATATCTGCTAAGTCTCCGCGAGATAGGTAGAGATCTTTACCAGACTGGATGGAATAACTTGGTCAAAGTAGACGATGTGGTAATCGTACGTAGTCCTGTCAAAGAGCGCCCTTTTTGGCAGCTGGGCATCGTCACTCAATTAGTACATGGAGATGACGGAAAGGTTAGATCAGTTTTCGTCAAGTCTCCAGGAGGACAAGTAAATCATCATTCGATAAAACACTTATATCCTCTGGAGCTGTCCTTAACTCATAGCGGGAACTCTCAAACAACGAACCCTCCATCATCAGTTCCATCTACCTCTACGACATCTTCTAGCCCAACGTCGATTTTAACAGCTAAGCCTTCAAGACCTAGTCGAAAAGCAGCTGTAGCAGCAAGAGCACGTCTTCAAGAAAGTGACTCTTCAGAATCTGATTCGGAATAATATGTTAAAATCTCTCCAGCCAATTGTCTTGGCATAAGGAGAATACTCCAGGAGCGTTTGTAAATATGTCTTTTTTTACTTATTTGTCCTTTCTTTTAATGCCTCCACTAGATAGTTGGAGGCATCCCGCCCCCCGGAGTGTATAAAAATAATATAACCAAGTAAAAAGCTAACTCTGTGTTTGAATCGGAGCTTGTTTTTTTTCTCTACTTTTTTTTCTGGTGATCGAGTCGTTTATCAAAAACTAAACAATCTTTTTTTCGTGAAAAGTGAAAACTGTATATATTCTTAAAAAGCTAAGAATTATGTGATCATTTTTTTGACAAGTTTCATAATAGTGTATCGGTAATCTACGGTTCATATTAAAGGTGTCGGTATCTAGGTTTCACCTTTAAAGGCTCCTTCGGTTGTCAATTTATGTATATTTAATTTTGAGAAATACGTCATGTTAGATGAGCTACTTTAAACAATAAAGAGGTTATCAAGGTATCGGTTATCAATAGCGATTTTCGTATGCAAGGTATCGGCGTTAGAGGATGTGAAATGATTGCTCGTATCAAGGTATCTAGAGGAGTATCAAGGTTTCGTATCAGTATCGTATCAAGGTTTCATATTAAGGTATCGGTATCAAAAGGTTCAAATTTAAGGGTGTTTCATATTTAAAACCTTCCTTTAATGTATAATATACACACGTAGTTTATAGTTCTTTAATTTAACAAACTTCCACAACTGGCAAAATACTCCTTCGCTTGCATAAAGCGCAAAGTAATATATAATTGAGACCGAGGTCCTTTTTCATATCTTCTTGTTCGAAGCAATTTTTAAGTAAATTCCAGCACTTCGAGCAGTTAAATATATGCAATTAAAAGGAACCTAAAAAAGTTAAAAGGGCAGGTTTTATGACATTAAAATCTACTAAATATTTGTACGCCAGAGGTCGGGAATACTAATACGAGACCCTGGTTGAAGGAATAAATTTTCTTTCAAGAAAAAGTTGTATTGGCTTTCGACTCGGTATTAGTCTTCATCAGTAAACAAAAAATGGTAAGTTTACTTTCTGATAATCAGGTGTGCAAATAAAACTTTTAACAAGGTATAAATTAATTAAGACGCAGTATTTATATTATCATGGCATCCAACAAGATAGTTTGATAGGAAGCAATTATCTTCTATCATTGAAGAAGAAGCATCTATTAAGGTATTCTTAATTATCCGGTTGATCCGCCAAGATTACCAAGCCCTTCGCTAACTGAGTGCAGCTGTTTCCCAATTAAGTAATTGCAATTTTACAATTTTACAATTTAAAATAACAATTTAGAATAAAACCATTTATTTATTTTTTATGTTTGACTTACTTAATCTTACATATATATATATATATATCTTTCTTTCTCACCATCTTCCTGCAGGTGTAAGCACCTGTCAGCTGTCTTGCACGAAGCTCCTCCATCGCCGTCGATTATACATTCTTTCCCTATCCACATCCTTCATGATCATTCCCCTCCTCTCCAATGCCCTCTCAACACTAACACTGCCACCTCACATCGGCTCCCACTCCTTCCTTCCCTCGCGGCTGCCACTCGTAATACCTTTTTGCACACCTATTTGCTTCATTCTTCGTCACATATCCGACCCTTCTCAACTGCCCTCTCTCCACAAGTTCTAATACACTCTCTACTCCCAACTCCACTTCACATCATTCCTCCACCTTTCCAATCTTGGCACCCCCAATATCAATCTTAATACTTTCATTTCGCATTCCTGTACTTTACTTTTAGCTTTTGTATTAAGTGTCCAAGCCTCGTTTCCATATGTTAATATGGGCCTCATAATGTTGGTATATATATTATTGTCTTGGCACTTCTTGGTATACTACGATCCTGGAGCAAAGGGTACAACGACGCAAATGTCCCATTCAACTTTCCAATTCTATGATTCAGCTCCTGGAACACATCATTTCTTACTCCACTATGTACTCCTAAATATTCATACAATTCCTTCTGTTTCAGTACTTCCCCCTCCAATTCTATATTCAACTCCTCCTGCTTCCTACTCACCATCACAACCTCCGTCTTCCGCTTATTGATTTTCATTCCCTTTTCCATCAGCACCTCACCCCATACCACTATGAACCTCTGGAGAACCTCACTTGAATCCGAGATCAAAGCCAGATCATCCGCGTATCCAAAGATCCCTTCATCCACCTTGCCACAATAGTCCATAAAAGTTATGAACAAAATTGGGGAAAGTACACTTGCCCTGTATATATTTATATATATATATATATATATATATATATATATATATATATATATATATTATATTTATATATATATATATAGTATATAATATATAGTATAATATATATAATATATATATATATATATATATATATATATTTATAATATAATATGATATATAGTATATATATATAATATATATATATATAATACCTTAGCATGTTTTACATAATTGATAAAACTTTTCTTCATATTTCAAAATTAGAACCGCAAAGTTTGGGTTATAATTTTTGTTATTTAGAAAAAAAAATATTTTGTTAAAAAGTAAAGTTACTCGTATATTATAGAAAAGTAGCTTGACTCGAAATATGTAAATATGTATCATAAAGAATGTGTATCTTAAATAAAGTTTAGAAAACATTTATATTTTTAATATTTTAAAATTTGTTTGTTTGCTTTTTTTTTTTGTTGTTTTTTTTTTTTTTTTTTAACTTTCTTGGTCTGTAGATTTACTTTAAATGTATTAAATTTTAGAAGCAACAAAACTTTTTGGTAGCTTTTTTTTATTCTTTTCAATTTCACTTTACACATATACTATATATATATTATATATATATATATATATATATTTATATATATATATAATATATATATATATATATATATTATAATCTATATATATAATATATTACTTATATTTATATATATATATATATACTATATATATATATAGTTGCAATAGATTTGTTCCTAGGTAACCGGCATTTATAGATGAATAAGAAGATAAAGCATAATTTTGGCAACATTTATTATAATGGACGTTTCGGGTATATAACGTTACCCATCATCAGCACTGCAATTGAGATAAAATAATTTATAATTTTATGACAGAAAAAATAAATAAAATGAGCTATTAAATAAACTGTAATATAATGAGTGAACACATATGTAAATTTAAAATAAGGCACGCGAAAAAATACCTAAGATTGAGTTAGGTTTCATTCATAGAGAAGGCGAAAGGCAAACTAAAAGTTACGAAAATTTGTTAAAGTGGGATAACAAAAAACAAAAAACTCAATAAAAAACAAAAATGACTTGGTTGGAATATATATA
>JABUQX010060580.1:35000-42500 GCA_015478945.1 Trachelipus rathkii
TCTATCCTCGTCTTTCCCACTATCGTCCTCAACACCTTCATTTCAGCAGCTTTGATCCTTTTTTCCTCTCTTGTTGTAATGCTCCATGTTTCTGTTCCATATGTCAATGTGGGTACCAGTATGCTATCAAATATAATCTTCTTCACATTTATATCCATCACCCGATCCTTCATAATTGGATATAACGCTCTCATTATTCTTCCGTATTTTTCCATTCTTGCCTCCACTTCCCGTACACATCCTCCCTTGCTTGTAAATACGCCACCCAGGTAAACAAACTGATCCACATTTCTCAATCTTTCATCATCAATGACGATCTCCACTTCTCCCTCATCCTCTCTACCCACTCTCATTATCACTGTCTTTTCTGTATTCATCTCTAAACCAATCTCCTTCAAATTTCTGTCAAAACTTTCCATAAGTCCTCTCAATACTCCCTCCTCCCAACTCCAACATGCCAAATCATCCGCATACACCATTATATCACCATCCAGATTCGGAAATTCCTCTTTAACCTTTCTGATTACTACATCTAAGTAAGCTATAAAGAGTAAGGGAGACAGGACACTACCCTGTCTGACTCCCGTCCCCACCTCAAACCATTTCTCATTTTTACATCCTGTTCTCACATTACACTCACAAACGCTATACAAGCTTTTTATTGCTCTCCTCAGTCTTTCCTCCACTCCATACACTTCCCCCAACATCCTCCAAAGTCTGGCTCTGGGTACCGAGTCAAATGCCTTTCTTAGGTCCAGGAAGGCTATATATGCTGTTTTATTAAATTCCCAGCTCTTCTCCAACACTATTCTTAAAGCAAACAACAGATCCGAAATACTCCTGCCCTTCCTGTACCCATATTGTTCCTCTCCCAACTGTATCTATCACTCCTCTTAATCTTCTTTCTAAAATCCTTTCGTACACTTTCGCTATATGGTCCAATAAAGCTATTCCTCTATAGTTTCTACAATCTCAGTATCTTATATATATATATATATATATATATATATATATATATATATATATATATATATATATATATATATATATATATATATATATATATATATATATATATATATATATATATATATATATATTGATACCTTTTCAAACAAATTTAATATAATAAAAAGAAAAACGCGTTGAAAAAGTGAAGAAAATTTCTTTTATGAGCTCCTCCTTCTCCCGTGTTGCAATACCTTTTACATCCAACTTAATTGGAACAGGTTAAGAGGTTTACGACGAAACAGTTCACCCAATATATATAGTATATATATATATATATATATATATATATATATATATATATATATATATATTAACTATATATATATATATATATATATATATATATATATATATATATATATATATATATATGTATGCACGATATATACCCATATATCTTTATATATATATATATAACATATATATATATATATATATATATATATATATATATATATATATATATATATATACAAAATATATATAATATGTCGATAATAATATATGTAGCAACATAACCATATATATATATTTCCAGCGTATAGGAATTGATCTATATATATATAATAACCAACCTTATATATATATATATATATATATATAAATATATATAAATATATATATATATATATATATATATATATATATATATATATATAATATATATATATATATATACATATATATATATATATATATACTATATATATATATATATATATATATATATATATATAAAGGAGTAAATGAGAGAATAAATGAAAGTATATTGAGATGGTTTGGTCATGTGGAAAGGCTAGATGATAGTTGATTAGTTAAACGGATATATAGTGGTCAGTGTGCTAGGGATCGACCGGCTGGGCGACCGAAGAAAGTGTTGATTGAGTCAGTAAAGGAATGCCTGGAGGAGAGAAATTTGAGTTTGGCAGAGGGGGAAAAGAAAGTTGCATAATGGGAGGGAGTGGCGGGGTTTTGTGAGGGGTATGGTTGTGGCTTACCTGGGCCAAGGGATAAATCCTACATTGACGAGATGCCATAGTGAAGGTTCAGCGCAGCCCCGTGAAGCCTTAGGGTGGATTTTTCTGACTGCGACGAGTTCTCACTTAAAGGTATAAAAGGGGGAGATAAGGCTGGGCATTCTTTTAGACTTGCGTCATATTCTTTTACAATTTCTGTTTCCGATGAATGTGACGCACCTTATCCCCAGTCTTGGGGAAAGAAGGTGGGTGATGATATATATATAATATATATATATATATATATATATATTATATATATATATATATATATATATATATATATATATATATATATATATATAATAATATATATATAACATAATATATATATATATGTTATATATAATAATAATATATAAATAACAATTATAAATATATAATAATAATAATATATATATATATATATATATATATATATATATATATAATAATAATATATATATATATATATATATATATAATAATATATTCTTTAAAAATATATAATATAATATATATATATATATATATATATATATATATATATATATAGATGAATATATATATATATATATATATATAATATATATATATATATATATATATATATATATATATATATATATATATACTTTATATATATATATATATATATATATATATATATATATATATATTAGGATTAAAGAGAAATATCTGGAATAATAGTATTAATGATGTACTGTTTGTTACACTTTATAACGATGTATTTTATATAATTTCCGTTCAGGTTATACTTAAAAGGTCTTTGTAATTTTGAAAATTAATAATTTATATTTTTTATCATAAATTGAGTCATTTAATTTCTGCCACATGGATGCCTAAGGAAAAATCATGTTATTTTTGTTCAGTCTTATCATGAATCCTCAAGAAAAGACTTATTGCATTTAGAGATACATTAAAACGATATCAAACTCCTCAAGCGTAAGTTTAGAACTTGATATAACATAAACCCATCTTGAAGATTTATTAATTCGTGGTTAGTATTAAGATTTTAAAACTATACCTAAAGCGAGAGAATTAGAAATACCCTATAATGGGGTTTCCAAGCAATGGGTTCGCAGGCCAAAAACCGGCCAGCGAGGTTTACCAATCCGGCAAGCAGTTGAATGTACTGGTTTTATCTTTAAGACACTTTTAATTAAATTAAACACTCAAAATTAAATAAACTGTAAGAAACTATAGTCCCAAAACAAACTAGTCGCACTATATTTAGCTTTTCAGATTGCACTTGTCATTCCGAATTCAAACTTGGGTATGACGACCTACCTAGGTCTTGCCCCTTGAGACTTAGTGGAGGAGTGACTGTGGTTCTTAGGCTAAATATTTGGAGACCCCTGCCATAAAACTTCATATAAAAATGACAAGCAAGTGTCAAGTACGATGGTCGTTTGTGTTTAGGACTGTTTCACAGAAGTCGCAATTAAAACTAATGTTATGAAGTTGCATTTGCAAATGCATTTAGATTTATAAACTTCAAATACTATAGAAAAATCATAGAAGGTGATTGAGTTGTCCCTAAGGAATTTACAGCTTACAGATTGTTTGTTTAATTGATTTACAGATTGTAATTTATTTGCCTACATATTGATTGATAATTTATAGATTGTGTGTTTGGATGTCATAAAAATAGCATTTTCTGATGAAACAACTTTTCATTAGTTAAATAATATACGGGTAGATAAACAAATTGTTAGTATAAACTATAAAGGGTTCGGTAAAATCCACTTCCTTCTCGGGAAAATTAGAGATAGTTTCACTTTTCCTTTCATGAATCAACCTTGAATCAACAATTACATTGATATGCTAGATTTAAAACCTGATTTTGCAGTCCTTTACTTGCAAGATGACAGTCCGCTTCATTGGGCCTTGATCATTTGTAATTTTCCAAACAAGATATATTTGAGTTTTGCAAAATTGTTGGAACCGATGCTGATATGTATTGTGTTTTCATGGAAGAAATTTAAATATGAACGAAACATTGTACACTTACCCAAGAGTGAAAATGTTGAATACTTCCGATTTTAGCATAAAAGGATAAGTGTTAGGGATTTATTCCATCCTATTATTCCTACATCATTATGGTAAGCTGAATATTAAATTTTCTATTAACAATAGAAGTTGAAAATATTTTTTTATGAATATCCAACTTTTTTCCCTTTGAATTTTCTTTCTGAAAATATAAAGCGATATTATGACAGAATGAAATGGATAGGCAGAAAAAAGTAATAAAAAAAGAATGAAAAAAAGAAAGAAAGAAAGAAAACGAAAGAGAAAAGATAGATAGAAAGAAAGAAAATGAGAGAGAAAAGAAAGAAATATTTGGGGAAAAATGAGAGAAAAGAAAGAAAGAAAGAAAAAAATAAGGAAAGATAATGAAAGGCTATAAGATAGAAGGAAAAAATAAAAAGAAAGAAAGAAATAAAAAAGGAGAGAAAGAAATAATAAAAGATAGAAAAATAAAAAGAAAGAAATAGGTAACAGAAAATGAGAGAGAGAAAAGATAAAGACAAAGAAAGAAAGAAATGAAAAAAGGAAAGAAGGAAAGAAATAGGAAAATAAACAGAAAGAAAAAGATAGAATAGGAGAAAGAAAAAGAAATAAATAAAGAAACAAAGAAAGGAAAATGAAGAAAAGAAGAAAGAAAAAAAGAAAGAAATGGGAAAAGAAAAACTGAAAAATACAGAATGAAAGGAAAAAAATAAAGAAAGGTAAATAACTGAAGAGAAAAGAAAGAAAGAAAGAAGAGAAACTGAATAGAACATTCTTTTAATCTTAGAATTAAATCGGACTTTGTTTCTGCAAAGTATAATCTTCTAATGTAGTCATGAAACCTCTCTCTCTCTCTCTCTCTCTCTCTCTCTCTCTCTCTCTCTCTCTCTCTCTCTCTTCCTCCTCCATCTGATCTGCATACATACATAGCAGTTATACATACATATAATACATATATATAATATATATATATATATATATATATATATATATATATATATATATATATATATATATATATATATATATATATATATATGGTATATATATATATATATATATATATATATATATATATATATATATATATATATATATATATATATATATATATATATATATATATATATATATATATATATATATATATATATATATATATATATATATATATATATATATATATATATATATACTGTCATCGTGTGTGGCTGCGGTAGATACCAGAAGGGAGGCCCAAAAGAGAAGCAGCAGAAGGAAGACTGCAGAAGAATTTTGAAAATCTTAAAGTATTATATATTTTAGAGAGGATTGTAAATCTGAGAAATCTGTAGTGGTTCGATTCCAGAGGAGTCAAGTCTTCTTTATCTCTCTGTAAATGTTCTTTTTGTTAACTGATTGAATACGTGAATACATAAATTGAAACACCTTTAAATTTGCAAATAAATATGAGGGAAGATGTATTTGAGTACAGATATCAATACAAATTTGATAAGAAAATGAGTATAAGTTTGAAAAAATTTCAAATTTTCTTTTTTATCCAAGATAAATATTTATAATTTTCTAATAATAATAATAATAATAATAATAATAATAATAATAATAATAATAATAATAATAATAATAATAATAATAATAATAATAATAATAATAATAACGTTTGAAATGTTCATATTAGCTAGTCCCATACTGTATCAACGAACTAATACTATTTATTTTTTTAAAAATATTAAAGCAAAATCCCAGAACTATAAAATGGGGTTTATATTATTATGAATATTTTGTTTTTAATAAGACATTTGACCTATCATGACCTAACAGAAAATAACTTGACCAAGACCTAAAAGAATAATTCATTAGAGGGGTGCATTGCTCTACCAATGTGAGGGGATCAGAAAGGAACGGTGCGAGCTACAAAATTGTTAGAATTGATGTTGTGTGTGAATAACACTTCAGGCATCAAACTGTTTATAGGCAAAGCCGTATAATTAATTAAGTTTATCTGTGCTATTTTTTTTATTATTATTTTTTTTTTACATTTTGTAAAAGTTTTCACTTCAATGGCGTTGTCCTATTCGGGGCAGGAAACTATCTATGAAGTTCCTTCCTAGGATCTGCACGAGAGACCGAAGTAACTCTTTCAAGCAAGTTGGCCAACTACTCTATCGTTATATAGTGATAGTTATAATTTATAATGATCCTAAATTTCCCTGAGCAATTCTAGCTTAAACTTTCATTTAGATCAAAAAAGTAATTTTGTTACTTCCACTTCTTTGCTTTTAAACCCATTCCTCTTCAAATAAGATCTATCTTCTGTAGTTTTCCAGAATATACTAAAGCAAATGATTTTGAAAATAAAACCTTATTCCAATTTCAACACTTTACAAGTTAAAAATTTGATTGGCCAACTTTCACCAACTCGAATATATTCCATGAGACCTATCCTTCACCTTAAGCGTAAATTTGTCGAATAGGGCCTAAAGATTTGTCCAACTGACATTTTTAAGGTCTAAAGATTTGTTCAATTGAAATTTTTAAGGTCTAAAGATTTGTTTAATTGATATTTTAAAGGCTTAAAGATTTGTCCAATTGACATTTTTAAACGTCAATAATCTTTGGACAATTCTCTTGCTGTCTGGACGAATCTTTATAGAAATGTCCAAGAGTTGGACCAGGCAAATTTTGTTCATTATCTTCTTGGCAAAGCAGAATTTGTCAAATGACAAAACAAAACATATCAAGTGACAAACTGATTGACATACAATTCTTCAGAAGGTTGCCAGAGAGGCACCGAACAGACATGTTTTTGAACTTTTAAAAACTTGTCCAAAAAAGCACTGTTTGGACAAGTTTAACTTTTGAATTTTAAAGTTAGTGATTTATCTTCTATACCTGGATTTAGAGTCAGTTAAATATTACTCAGGGAATAAACCAGTCACCCAGTCAAGTAATTATGCTGTCTAATAATTAAGTAGTCAAACAGATAATAATTAAAAAAGTTAAAATGATCAGTCAAACATTTAAAAGAGTTAATAAGGCGACACCAAATGCAATAAAATAATTAATAATTACAAACACAAATAAGAAATCAAATTAATCCTGCAAGAAACTAATTAGTGAAGTTAGTTTATCACAGCGAAGATTGCAGCTAAAAGCTAAAACTGAAAAAAGTAAAAAAAAGGCACTAAATAACCTCAAGTACAATTACGCTAGGAATTTCATAACCCCGGAAAAGAATTTAAAGCATATATATATATATATATATATATATATATATATATATATTATATATATATATATATATATATTATATTATATATATGTATATATATATATATATATATATATATATATATATATATATATATATATATATATATATATATATATTATAAAAAAAATTTATATATATATATATATATATATATATATATATATATATATATATATATATATATAT
>JABUQX010060581.1:0-2500 GCA_015478945.1 Trachelipus rathkii
TAGTTTATTGAGTATGGTAGGGAAGATATATGCTGGTAATTTTGGTCGGAAGATTACGTCGAAATTATTGGGGTAAAGAACGAACATTGCATTTAGAAGTGGTGAAGATGTTGGATCAAATTTTTTACATTGAAACAGAATGATTGAGGATGAGGGAGAAGAAGAATAAATTTGTATTTAGGTTTTATAGACTTGCAAACAGGCGTATGATAGGATTAATAGGGAAGCTCTATGGCAGGTATTAATGATATATGGTGTCGGTGGTAGGCTTCTGAATGAAATCAAAAGTATGTACGATGATAGTGAATGGTGTGTAAGAATAATTGGAATTGAATGTGATTGGTTTAATATTAATGGCGGAGTCGTTCAGGGATGTGTTATCTCTAATTGGTTATTCAGTTTGTGAATGGATGGGTTATGAAAGAATTAGAGGTAGGGATGGCAAGGGAAAGTGTTAGAATGATGGAGAATGGAAGAGAGTGGAGGGTGCCCTACTTATCATATGCACATGACTTGGTTTTGTGTGCCGAATCTGAAGAGAGATTAAGAGGATAGGTAGATGGGTTTGGCAGAATGTATGAAAGGAGGGGTTTGAAAGTAAATGCAGATAAGTGTGAGGTTATAGTGCTGAGTAAGGTAAGTTAGCGGTATGAAGTTAAGTTAGATGGTAAGCAACTGGAACAAGCGTCTGAGTTTAAATATTTAGGATATATGTTGGATGAAGAGGGAACGAATGATGCAGAGTGTAATAGGAAAGTTGTGAATGGTGGGAAGGTGGCTGGTGCAATTTAATCTTTGGTGAATATAAAGAGACTAAGTCTTGAGTGTGCTAGGGTTTTGCAATGCCCCTAGAATTTGTACCATAGAGAAGTTTTGTGTGTATGTATACCGGGGCAGTGAAACTATGGTCTGGAATAAATGATATTTTGAAAGGTACAAAGTGTTCAGATGGACAATCTTAGGAGCGTATTAGGTGTGAGAAGAATTGATAAAATGAGGAATGAACGCATTAGGGAGTTGTGTGGTGTGAAGAAGGGCGTAAATGAGAGAATGAACGAGAGTACATTGAGATAGTTTGGCCATATGGAAAGAATGGAATGGATGATAGTCGATTAGTTAAGCGGATGTTTAGTGGTGAGTATGCTGGAAAAAAGAGGATTGAGTCAGTAAAGGAATGCCTGATGGAGAGAAATATGAGTTTATCAGAGGCGAGAAGAAAGGTGCATAACAGGAGTGAATGGCGGGGTTTTGTGAGGTTGGGGGGGTATGGTTGTGGACTTTGACCAGGGGATGAACCCTACATTGACGAGATACCACAGTGAGGGTTCGTCGCAGTCTTCTGAAACCATAGGGTGAATTTTTGTGACTGCGACGAGTTCTTACTTAAGGGTATAAAGGGACGGTAAGGGGGGGCTTTCTTTTCGATTTGCGTCATGTTCTTCTACTACTCTTTTATTTCCGATGAATGCGACTCACCTCATCCCCAATCTGGGGAAAGGAGGTGGATGATGCTAATGATGATATATATATATAATATATATATAAAATAATAATAATTTATTACTATATTTAAAAATTCACAAAAAACTATATTTATATAATATTTATAGATACATATTTTAAATATATTATTAAATTATATATTATATATATGGTAATTATCACCTCACGGGCATAGCCCTATTCTAGAATGGACTTCTCTAGGGTAATTTCTACCAAGGATCCGGACTAGGGATCGAATCACACTTGGCCGCTATCTTATGGATGCGACTCTGTGGTCGCATTTCTCATACCGATTGAAGCCACGATATAGTAATATATATATATATATATATGATGATTATCCTAATATATATCTATATATATATATACTAATATTATATAATATATATCATATATATTATATATAGCTTGGAAACACGTATATTATACTGTTAGTACGATCGCTTGTGTGTGTGTGTGTGTGTGTAGTGTGTGTGTGTGCGTGCGTGTGGGTGTGTAATTCTCTAGCTCCTCAGCTAATTTGAAAGATTACTTCATAGAAAAAACAATCCACATCAAATATAATATCAGTAACTACAGATGGAACACACAGTTAATAAAAATCAACTGAAAACCTATAAAAAAAAAATTTGAGTTCACTTTCTAAACCCTTTTTCCAGTATTTGTATGGGGACAAACCTTCCCCTTTCGCCCCCCCCCCCGTCAATTCAGCAAAAACAATATATATTGAAACTTTGTATACTTTTATTGTCAGATTCCTTTCCAGAATGTTTAACCCTTTAAAAAGGAAAAAATGCGAACTGGGAAACTGACGGGACTGGGAAAACAAGAAAACTGTGAAAAAAATAATATATGTCTTCGGCAGACCATTGTCAACCCATTTGGCTTTCGTACTCAATATTGACTTCTATTGTAATACACGAGGTGTGGATTAAACCCCCTTTTTAACCACAATTTTTCAATTGCTTTTGAATTGCGTTCCCAAATGTTATATATA
>JABUQX010060581.1:5000-15000 GCA_015478945.1 Trachelipus rathkii
CTTTTATGATACATATTTTAACATATTGTCGAGTCAAGCTACTTTTCTATAATAAACGTTTCGAGTAACTTTACTTTTTAAAATATATTCTTTTTTTCCTAAATAACAAAAATATACCCCCAAACTCTCTCGCGGTTCTAAATTTTTGAAATATGAAATGAAAAGTTTTATCAATTATGTAAATACATGCAAGGTATTATATATATATTATATATATAATCATATATTATATACTACTTGAGAATAGGGGGCTTAGATATAGTAATATGCTATATATACCTAAGTAGTGATAAGTATATATATATATGATGAAGTTAATATACTATCAGTTAGTATGATAGTATTATAATAAAAGTTATTATATATATACTATAATATATATACATACCTAATATTATATAATCTATGTATAGAATAGGGCTATGTATCACTCATATAGTGAGGTGTGAATATTATATATATAAATTATATAACAGGGCAAGTGTACTTTCCCTCAAATCTTTGTTGCCTATAACTTTGATGAAGTGACTATTGTGGGCAAGGTGGATGAAGGGACCTTTTGGATAACGCGATGATCTGGCTTTGATCTCGGAGTCAAGGGAGGCTCTGCAGAGGTTCATAGTGGTATGGGGTGACGGTGTCGGCTGATGGAAAAGGGACTGAAAATCATAAGCGGAAGACGGAGGTTGGGATGGTGGTAGCGAAGCAGGAGGAGTTGAATAATAGAATTGAGGGGGAATAGTACTGAAACAGAAGGAATTGTTATGAATATTTAGGAGTACCATAGTGGAGTAAGAAAATCGAATGTGTTTCTCAGGGCATGAATCATAGAATTGGAAAGTTGAAATGGGACATTTGCGTCGTTGTACCCTTTGCTCCAGGATCGTAGTATACCAAGAAGTGCCAAGACAATAATATATATACCAACATTATGAGGCCCATATTAACATATGGAAACGAGGCTTGGACACTTAATACAAAAGCTAAAAGTAAAGTACAGGAATGCGAAATGAAAGTATTAAGATTGAATTGGGGTGCCAAGATTGGAAAGTGGCAGAATGATGTGAAAGTGGAGTTGGGAGTAGAGCAGTGTATTAGAACTTCGTGGAGAGAGGGCAGTTGAGATGGTTCGGATATTGTGACGAAGAATGAAGCAAATAGGTGTGCAAAAAGGTATTACGAGTGGCAGCCGGAGGGAAGGAGAGGAGTGGGAAGGCCGAGTGTGAGGTGGAGTGTTAGTGTTGAGAGGGCATTGGAGAGGAGGGGAATGATCATGAAGGATGTGGATAGGGAAAGAATGTATAATCGACGGCGATGGAGGAGCTTCGTGCAAGACAGCTGACAGGTGGCTTACACCTGCAGGAAGAATGGTGAGAAAGAAGATATATATAATATTAAATGTAAGATAACGTAAGTAACATAAAAAATAAATAAATGGTTTTATTCTAAATTGTTATTTTAAATTGTAAAATTGTAAAATTGCAATTACTTAATTGGGAAAACAGCTGAAACTCATTAGCCGAAGGGTTGGTATATCTTGGCAGGATCAACCGGAAATAAGAATACCTTAATAGATGTCTTCTCAATGAAGAAGATAATTGTTCCACAATTCTGTATGAGTAATATAAATACTGGTCTTAATTAATTTATACCTTGTTAAAAGTTTTATTTGCACACCTGATTATCAGAAAGTAAACTTACCATTTTTTGTTTACTGATGAAGACTAATACCGAGTCGAAAGCCAATACAACTTTTTCTTGAAAGAAAATTTATTCCTTCAACCAGGGTCTCGTATTAGTATTCCCGACCTCTGGCGTACAAATATTTAGTAGATTTTAATGTCATAAAACCTGCCCTTTTAACTTTTTTAGGTTCCTTTTAATTGCATATATTTAACTGCTCGAAGTGCTGGAATTTACTTAAAAATTGCTTCGAACAAGAAGATATGAAAAAGGACCTCGGTCTCAATTATATTACTTTGCGTTATGCAAGCGAAGGATATTTTGCAGGTTGTGGAAGTTTGTTAAATAAACTATAAACTTACGTTTATATATACATTAAAGGTTTAAATATGAAACCCTTAAATTTGAAACCTTGATACCGATACCTTAATATGAAACCTTGATACCGATACCTTGATACGAAACCTTGATACCGATACCTTGATACGAAATCTTGATACCGATACCTTGATACGAAATCTTGATACCGATACCTTGATACCCTTTTATTGTTTAAAGATTATTAAACATACGTTCAATAAATATACAATAAATACTGGTTCAAATAAAAAGCCTTTAAAGGTGAAACCTAGATACCGACACCTTTAATATGAAACCTAGATACCGATACCTTTAATATGAAACCTAGATACCGATACCATTATTATGAAACTTGTCAAAAAAATGATCACATAATTCTTAGCTTTTTAAGAATATATACAGTTTTCACTTTTCACGAAAAAAAGATTGTTTAGTTTTGATAAACGACTCGAAAAAAGTAGAGAAAAAAAAACAAGCTCCGATTCAAACACAGAGTTAGCTTTTTACTTGGTTATATTATTTTTATACACTCCGGGGGGCGGGATGCCTCCAACTATCTAGTGGAGGCATTAAAAGAAAGGACAAATAAGTAAAAAAAGACATATTTACAAACGCTCCTGGAGTATTCTCCTTATGCCAAGACAATTGGCTGGAGAGATTTTAACATATTATTCCGAATCAGATTCTGAAGAGTCACTTTCTTGAAGACGTGCTCTTGCTGCTACAGCTGCTTTTCGACTAGGTCTTGAAGGCTTAGCTGTTAAAATCGACGTTGGGCTAGAAGATGTCGTAGAGGTAGATGGAACTGATGATGGAAGGTTCGTTGTTTGAGAGTTCCCGCTATGAGTTAAGGACAGCTCCAGAGGATATAAGTGTTTTATCGAATGATGATTTACTTGTCCTCCTGGAGACTTGACGAAAACTGATCTAACCTTTCCGTCATCTCCATGTACTAATTGAGTGACGATGCCCAGCTGCCAAAAAGGGCGCTCTTTAAAGGGCGCTCTTTGACAGGACTACGTACAATTACCACATCGTCTACTTTGACCAAGTTATTCCATCCAGTCTGGTAAAGATCTCTACCTATCTCGCGGAGACTTAGCAGATATTCTTCATACCATCTGGTCCGAAATTCTTCAAAAGTGTCTGAGGATGATCGAAGAGATTTGATCAAAGCATTTCTAGTAGGTGTTATTAATGGTTGAGCAACGTTCTCATTTCTCCACACCATGCTTGTTTTTGAATGAGGCTTCAAAAAACAATTAGGCGTGAGAGGAATTACATCCTGAGAACTTGACGTGTAGGTGAGAGGTCTCGAGTTTATGGCATCAGAAATTTCCGCAAGAATTGTTAAGAATTGAAAATATTCAATGGAGGATCGTCCGATGGTTTTCACGAGACAATCTTTTACCACTCTCAAGAGTCTCTCCCATAGGCTACCAGTCCAGGGACTGTATAAAGGGATTCTTCGATGTATGATGTGATTTTTACGGAGGAACTCCTGCCCATTTTCCGAGATGACAAATGATTCAAATGATTCGACTCCCTGAACAAAGGATTTTGCATTGTCGCTATACACAACGTCCGGTACTCCAAAGCGACTGACGAAACGTTTGAATGATTGGACGAATGACTCAGACGACATATCTGCTATCAAATCCAAATATACAGCACGCACATTTAAGCATGTGTATATGATGATGAACATTTTTTGGGCCTGTGGAGAGCCTTTCACCTTCACCCACCAATGCTTGGTGAAGTCCACTCCTACATGTTGGAAAGGGCGGAATAGTTCCACTTGAGCCCTCGTAAAGTTGGTAAAGCGAGGATATTTAAATGCAAAGTTGTTGTACCTCTTGCATATGATACAGTCAGTAAGAACCCTCTTGATGGTAGCTCTGGCTGCGGTGATCCAAAAACCTCTAAGACGGATGTTTGTCAAAGTGGCTTGAATTCCCAAATGTTTGCACTCATAGTGAGCATTTCTGATGAAAAGAAGAGTGAAATGATGACTTTTTCCCAAGAGGATGGGGTTTAGCACATCAAAATCATAGTAGTTGGATCGAGCAAGTCTTCCCTTGCTTCTTATAAGATGTTGATCATCAAGAAACAAGTTCAGATGATTGACCAGATCAGGTGGTGGTTCGGTCAACGAAGGATTAGCTCTTGCTCTTCTTAGAAAAGCAAGTTCTTTAGGGAAGGACTCTTCCTGCATCCTCCTTAAGCAGTACAATCGTGCCATTGATTCACAATCAATGTTTATTTTTCTTGTGATTGCTGAAAACTTAAAAAGGAGAGAGCATACTCTTAATAGAGCGTGAAGATTGGAGAACTTTTCAAACTTGATCACAGGTGGTAGTACAGCTTGATTTGTAGTCAGAAGCACAAGAGAAGGATTGCTTGTGCTATTTTCCCACTCTGTTTCAGGCCAATAAATGGGGGCCGATGACAACCATTCAGGACCTTGTTTCCAAAATGAAAGGGATTTCCCAAATTCAGCAGTTGTCAGACCTCTGGTGAGGAGATCTGCAGGATTTTCTTCAGATCTTACGAAATGAAATTTGGGAATCAATTGCTGATTTTCTCTAAGAGAAGATATCATTTTTTGAATATCTTGAATCCTGTTTTTGACGAAAACGCTCTTGTTCTTTTTTCCTCCTTTAAGAATCCACTGCAAAGTAATTTGCGAATCAGAAAAGATGTTTAAAGTATTGAATTTTGAGTTAGGAAAGCCATCAAGGACCTGAGGTAGACACTTGAAGGCTAGAAACACCGACAAAAGCTCTAAGCATGGTAAAGTCTTTCCTTTTAAGGGGGAAACTTTTCCCTTAGACCAGAGAATGCTTGGTTCTTTGGCTGAAGAGGAAACATAGACCACAAAGCCATAGCAGGTAGAGCTGGCATCACAGAAGATGTGAAGAGACAGGTCGGAACTTTCTGTCTCGAAGCAGGACCTATCGAAAGAGATATCCTTCAATAAGTTTAAATCGATGTCCTTCAATAAGTTTAAATCAGAACTCAGCTTCTCCCATGAGGTCCTCAACTCCTCGTCAATTTCGTCATCCCACCCCATCTCTTGTTCCCATGTTTTCCGCATGAGAAGACGGCCTCTGATGGTAACAGGAAGGAACAGGGAAAATGGGTCAAAGACCTTGGCAATTTGAGAGAGAAGCTGACGTTTTGTTTTGGTTGTTAAAGAAATATCAAAGTCACTCAGTCTGATAGAATCTGAAGCAGTATCGAAAAGATATCCCAGAACCCTTTCTTCCGGATTTTGGTGTGATGATTGTTTTCCCTCAGACTCTAGGAGTGTTCTAAGTTCAGGACTATTTGTGCTCCAAGAGCACAAATCAAAACCACCCTCGCTCATGCGAGTTGTAGTCTGATAAAATATGTCTGTTACAGTGTTGATCGAAGAATGAGAGAAGATAAAGTTGTCCATATAAAAATTGTGCTCCAGTAATGAAGAACAAAGATCAGGTGGATACTTTTTCGCGTGGTGTCGTATAACAGCACCTAGTATATAGGGGCTGACTGCCAGACCAAAAATTATAGATGTATATCGAAAGGTGTTCAGAACACCATTTTCTTCCCAGAAGAAGCAGAACCTATTACGATCCTCCTCCTTCTTCAGTCTAATTTGTAAAAAAGCCTTCGATATATCTGCCAGCACTACATACTTATTGGTTCTAAATTGTAAAAGCAGTCTAAACAAAGAAGCCATCAGATCTAAACCGGGGTAGCAAGCCTGGTTAAGAGATGGACTATTCCCGACCCGAAGGCTGCAGTTGAAGACCGGCCTCACTTTGGTTGTCACCTGCTCGGCAGTCTTCACTACAGGGCGATGGGGTATCCATATGTGCTTATGAAAGTCTCTCGGAGACACCTGTATACGCTCGATGATTCCATCGGTGAGATACTGACGAAAAATGTCCCCATAAGTAGACTCGAGGTTTTGTCTTTGAAGGTTTTGCTTTACTCGATGAAGAGCTGCAAGGGCCACTCGGTGGTTTGATGGTACCTCTTTTAGCACATCTTCGTACCACGGAATTTCTACATGATACCTTCCCTCCTCGAATCCTATGCTCTCATGAAATTTGCGATTGAAAATGGTGTCAATGGAGCCTTGGTCGGCTTCCTCGTTGATGCCAATAGATTCCAGTTTGTATAGGTTTTCGAGACCCACGTCCAGGTCCATGTTAGGGTGTGTGTGAAGAAGAGGATCGAAGTAGGAAGGAGATGGATCTATAATAGAGTTGACGACTGTTTCGGGAATTTTATTTATAGACTGACGGAGAGAAGAGGTCAACTTTGATTGTCATGAAGACTCTTCCTCCTTTTGTTCATGAAAAGAATTAAAGTTGAAAATTGTGTCAATTTGAGAAGGTGTCAAAAAACTCTTGACAGGGCCGAAGGGTATGAAACCATGGCAGGACTCAATAGCACTTCCTCTCAAACAGTTGACAACTTTGAAATGTTTCATCAGGTATAATGAATCTATCCCCAGTAGACACTCCACATTTTCTACACTATCTTCATGGCGGCCTTTATAGTAGAAACGATCCGCAATCTTATATCCATTGCGCCTGATGTTATATTCGGCTCCCATTAATCCCCTTACCTCAAATCCGATGTTAAGACCAGGATCTATGAGCATGGGAACTTTGAAAAAAGAGTCACAACAGAGATTCAGATCCAAGTCTATGGAATGCATTGTTCTGGATTGTTCTCCTAAAAACGTTTTAATTGTTTTATTGCTACTAGGAAGAGAAGACAAATCCACTCCTAACTTCTCCATGACTCCATTATGACAGTAGCTCCTCTGGGAACCAAAATCAAGAAGACAGCGTACCGCTACAATTTTATTTCCTTTTTTTATCTTAAGGGAAACAGTAGGAAGAATGTTGCCCGATGGAGTGGATCCAGCATTGATACATAGATGATTTCGGCTGGTATCATCATCTTCTGTAAAGGTGGCAGCAGACGACGATGTAGAAGGTTCATCAATGGGTTTGGGTCCTTTTCCAATGTTATTGGATTTAACGCCTGAACAGCAAAGAGCAGAGATGTGAGCCTTGCTTTTACACAAGACGCAAGGAAAGTTAAGACCATAAGTCTTTGCTGGACATAATAATGTCTTGTGTTTAGTGCTGCTGCAGCAGGCACAAAGTCCTAAGGCACTGCAGCGCTCTCTTCTTGCGGCCGGATTGGGATAGGTCGAACAAGAGGACATGAAATGAGCACCCCCACAAAGCTTACACTTAACTGAGAAGGTCTCGTTTGTAGCTTTAGATTCTCTAGGAGAAGAAGTGGTTCGCTCCTGCATGGAGCTCTTTTTTGAAACTTTCGATACATAATAAGAAGAGGTCTTCTTTTTGCTTGGGGGTGAAGAATTAGACATCTTTTTTGAAGTAGAAGAGAGAGGTTTATTCTTCATCCTTTCCATTGATTTCAAAATCGTATGATATTGTTCAAAAATAGTAATAACAGATGGGTACTCCACATTGGTAACGATCTTCATTTCTCTTAAGAAATTTTGAGGTAACTTATCAACCAGAATATGGCTGAGAAGTTTACACCCTGCTGAATCTTCCTCCAAAAGATCCACTCCGAACTCTTTTAACTCGTGGAGGTGAGCCCGTACCTCTGTTACGAAAGTTCTCACTGCTTCAAGATTCTTAGAATCCAAAGCAGGAGCAGAATATATTTGGTGCAGTAATGAATCAATAATAAAGGGCTCGTCCAGATATAGTTCTTTCAATATCTGTAAAGCTACTTCATAATTTGCGTCTATATTTGGGAGGTGCTCCACATCCTTCTGAGCTAGGCCGGAAAGATGGGATTTCAAATATTGAAGCTTGGCAGCTTCTGAAAGGTCACGTCTGCACCCGATGATGTTTTCAAAAGAAAGCAAAAAAGATCGAAACTGAAGACGGTCAGTTCCTCCCGAAAAGCTTTTACACTTTAGTGGAGGAATTTTGACTTCCTGTTTGTGTGTAGTTAAAGTCTTCAGCATAGAATGGACCTCAGATTGTTGCTGGTCCGATTCCCTGAGGGATTGTATTCCTGATGCTGACTCATGGAGCGAAACGTTGGCAGCCGGAAGGCTGAATAAATTTTGGATTTTCTGCTGCTGAAGATGGTAGTGGGTGGATCCCACTAATTCCTCATCCAACAATTTAGAATTGTATTGCAGTATATCTGAAGCACAAATTAAGGCCTCAATTTCTCCATCGTATCTACGTATCTCTCCTAACATTACAGACACCTCCTCCAACACAGACGAAACAAGAGAAAGGTCACCATCTTTTACGATTTCAGCTAGTTGCTTGAACATGATGGTTATTTTTCGCTTCAATGTTCCTCTTGATCTCCTCAGAGGAACTAATTTAGCCTTTACATCATCTGTCACCCTTTTCTCCTCCTCGGGGGCGGTGTCACCTACGCTGTTTCCGATATCCGTAGATATGGAAGTTTCCATTTGATGAAGCAAAGTGTTCAACGAAGACAAATCAGCTGGTTCCATTTTGAAAATTTTAAAAGTTTGTGCTATTTTTGGGGAGGCGCATCGGAGGGGGGTTTAAAGGTCCCCGGGAGGCTAAATGACCCTATATATAAAGTTGCTCCACCTCACGAACCTCAACGACTACCAAATTGGAAGCACAAACTATCACACCACTTTAATTAAAGAGTTAGAAATAGATGTCACGTGACAAAAAGACGAAAGGGGATGGTGTCATTTAAAATGAAGGCAGTATGAGTGAAATAAATGCTACACACACACACACAACACACACATATATTATATTATATATACATACATATAACACATATACATATATATAGGTATATATAATATTAATTATATATTATAATAATATATATATATACATACACATATATATATATACACCTTAGTGTATATATATATACATACATACATATATATATATATATACATATACATACACATATATATATATATATATATATATATATATATACATATATATACTACATACTATTATATATATATATATAGTATATATAATATTATATATAATTTATCATATCTATATTAGGGCTAAGCGATAAAACAAACGCTTATATATATTAAGCGTTATTTATCTTTTAGCTTTTTCAGCTTATTAATTCTTAAATGATAAACTATTCACACTTTTGCATAAATCAACCGTGCTCAATGAGCAATTAGCTATCCAAAAGCAATTTTTTAAATTACCATGAATATATCTGTTGGCAGTAAATGCTTGTTGTATGTACTAGGAAAGGGAATAGTAAGAATAGAAAATTTAGGTAAAGGTTAGTTTGAAACTTTAATTGTAATATAAACAGAAGAAAGTTAAATTTTCTTTCAATTTTTTTTATGTAAGATTAAGTAAGTCAAACATAAAAAATAAATAAATGGTTTTATTCTAAATTGTTATTTTAAAGTTATTAAATTGTAAAATTGTAAAATTGCAATTACTTAATTGGGAAAACAGCTGAAACTCATTAGCCGAAGGATTTGTATATCTTGGCAGGATCAACCGGAATAAGGATACCTTAATAGATGTCCTCACAATCAAGAAGAACAATTGTTCCACAATTCTGTATGAGTAATAAAAATACCAGTCTTAATTAATTTATACCTTGTTAAAAGTTTTATTTGTACACCTGATTATCAGAAAGTAAACTTACCATTTTTTGTTTACTGATGAAGACTAATACCGAGTCGAAAGACAATACAACTTTTTCTTGAAAGAAAATTTATTCCTTCAACCAGGGTCTCGTATTAGTATTCCCGACCTCTGGCGTACAAATATTTAGTAGATTTTAAAGTCATAAAACCTGCCCTTTTAACTTGTTTAGGTTCCTTTTAAACGGCTCGAAGTACTGGAATTTACTTAAAAATTGCTTCGAACAAGAAGATATGAAAAAGGACCTCGGTCTCAATTAT
>JABUQX010060581.1:25000-30000 GCA_015478945.1 Trachelipus rathkii
AGCAACTACTCTTTGGAGTACGCTTCTCCAATATTTCATTTCTTCTTCTAATTGAGATAAGAGATGTCAACCACCTCTGCTTAGTTCATTACCCCGCCTTTTAAGCATCAACATACAATCGCGATGAGAATGAGAATTCTCATGTTCTGTCAATCGTTGAGTGGCATGTTTCCAATCATTAAAGCCATCTGTTACAAATTGTGACGCAACTGTCCCTCCAAAAAGTTTACATGGAGCACAAAACACACACCCTTGGCTTGCAGGAATACACTAAATAATCACGTTTCACAACGTCTCCATTTAAAAGTTTTTGCTCAAATAAAGCTTTCGTTAAGAATCTATTTTGTCTGGGTATATTCTCCTTTTTTAATAAAATAGTTCGAGTGACATTATTGATCTTTCCAAAACAATGGATCATTGTGGTATTTTGGTTTTCTAATACTTCATTTGCAAGATTTCTAGTTTTAGCAATAGTGTTAGAAGAAGATGCACGTTACAAAATTCACCAGTATCACCGTTTCACTTAATATACTTATCCGAAATATCCGGGGGGAGAGCAGAATGTTTTCTGTCGAAGAAGAAATCTAGCATCGGTGTTTGAGAAAACACTTCAACAAGAGGAAACTTTTTTCTCTTCGCTTATTTTACGGTATTTTGACCCACCCATTGGTTCTTTATCCATTTTATAAAAATTGCATGACTTTATAATAGTTATTTAATTTTCATTTAAATTTGAATATTTAGAAAATATCCAAATAAAACGAATTGTTAAAATATCACACTTAGACACACCTATACACTTTGATGCCACTATTCACAAAAAACTCAACGCAAACCTCAAACCCACAGAAGAAAGGTGATATTATATATTACTATATATATTATATATATATATATTATATATATATAGATATATATTAATATATATTATATATATATATATATATATATATAATATATATATATATATATAATATTATTATATTATATATATATATATATAATATCATATATATATATATATAATATATATATATATATTATGATATATATATATATATTATATAATTTATATATATTATATATTATATATATATATTAGTAATGCAGGTAACATCCGTACTTGTGGAATTCCTTTATATAAATAGAAGAAAATCAATACTCTTTTAATAAGAGGTTGTAAGTTTAATATCAAATTTATCAAAAAATTTATTGATTTTCTTCCATTTATATAAGTATTTCACAAGTAATATTTTAATTAAGGCATTACTATCTATTATTACTGTTGACGTCTTAAGTCTATATACCGTTTTATATATATATATATATATACTATATATATATATATATATATATTATATATTATATATATATATATAAATATATTATATAATATATATATATATACATTATATATTATAGTATATATATTATAAATGTCGGTTTCGGGTTTGAGATATATTTTTTGTTAGTTATTTAAGTATGTTATAAAAAACTTTTATAAATATAACGCTATTAATATTTGCCGCCAGGTCCGGGCCCATTGTGGCCCATCCTAAAATACGGCTCTGCCATACAAGGTTAAGGAAAATAATGATTCAAGTACTAAATAGTTATGTTAAACGTGTAATATTGAATACGGGCAGAAAAAAAATGATTTCAGTCATTGAAAAAAATTGTTCCGTTACATTTGAAAAAATGTTCAGTACAGTGAAAAAAATGTTCAGTTACTTTGGAATTGGCTTAAGGGAGTTTAACAGCGCAGAGTTACAAATAATAAAGCCTTTGGTTTGCAAATAAGACTATGATATGAGAGATTTGAAGAAAATGATCATGTTTGTAAGGTAATCGGAGTTGGATTATAATTCAGAGTTAATATAATTTTATTTTATTTTTTATCTCTTAAACTTTATTTCGAGAAGGATAAGTCCTCAGTACAAGAACTATGAAAAGACGACAATAGGTAAATAGAAAAATAAAGCATTTTGTCATTATTTGTGAAAGGTTCTTCAGCAAACTGAGTAGTTAATGTTTATTGCCTCAGGATATAATAGTTAGTAGTTCACTTGGCAACTTTCAAGAAACAGGTTATGTAGGATATATAAATATTTGAGTCTATAAGCTAATATTTTATTGCTATTTCTATTATATTATATAATTATTTTTTTATTTTTTTCAATATGGCTTCTGAACAGAGGTTTTGTACTGTAAAATAAAAATTAAATAAAAAAATGTATTCATTGTCTGTACTTTGAAAGGTTGACGGCTTGGTTGGGGTTAATGGGTATAAAATCTTACTTTTTAAACTTAAATAATGTACCACGGAATGATATAATTATTTTCTAAAAATAATTTATATTTTATGTATATCTTAACTTATGACTTAGTCCCTAACATGATAAATAGAACAGCAAAACTATTTTCATTATAAATAATTTTTACGTTTAATAAGGGAGTTTTTCATTTTTTAAACTGGTTCATTTTTTTTCGTTTTTTTCATTTTTCCATTTTTTTTCATTTTTTTTCATTTCTCATTTTTTCAGTTTTTAGAAGGACCGGGAAATAGAAAATATGAAATTTCGACCTGGCCGGATTGCGCATTACACCTCTAAATAAATTACTCCAAAAGCCAATTTCTATTATTATTTCTATATTACAATTGCTAATTTCTATTTTCTATTTTCTATCTCTAGGACCTAAAGGAGCAGTTTCCCTATTATTACGTTTTTATATTCAATCAAAATGCGCACTTTTTTTATTTTGATTTTTTGCATACTTAATGAAATAAACTTAAAACCAATTATATTAAATTTTGAATGAATTGTTTATTTAAGGGTTGACGTGAGGTTTTTTTAAAGAAACTATGGCCTATTTTATTATTATTTAATTATTATTATTATTATTATTATTATTGATATATTAATATTATTATTATTATTATTATATTTATATTATATTATTATTATTATTATTATTATTATATATATTATTATATATTATTATTATATTATTATTATTATTATTACATATTTCATAGACAAGATATATATATTATATATAAATAAATATATATACATATATATATAATATAATATTATATATATATATTATATTATATATATATAATATATTAGTATATATATATATATATATATATATATATATATATATATATATAATATATATAAGAGAGAGAGAGAGAGAAGAGAGCAGAGAGAGACGAGAGAGAGAAGAGATTATTTCATCTTGAATATTATTTTCCATGAAAAAAGCTCAAGAGTACAATAGGACTATACAGCGGCTTACTTCAAGGGTTCTTTATTAATACGTTTTAATTAAAAGTAAAACCCTTTTAATTGTTGTTTATTTTGGAGGGAAACATAGAAAGAATTTTGAGAAAAAATTATTCAAATAAACACCTTACAAAAAAATTTTGAAGATTTTTCAAACAAGTTTTCCATTTTTTAAGCTTCGATATTCGTTACCTGACGAGGATAATAATCTATCTGATAATACTCTGATATACTCTATAATAACTTAAATTGTTCGTATAAAATTCCCGACTTTTATTAAAGGAATTAGTATCATGTTTCGGGAAAGATTTTCTGAAATGTTTTTCTGGTGCGTTTTTCTTGTGTAGCAAATCTCGAATGATAAATGTCTATTATTTCCAAGTTTGTTTAAAAATCCCTAAATTCAGCGGTTTTCTTCTATTGAAACAAGGAAATTCACCTATACGTATTAATTCACGCCTCATACCTTCGGACTAACTTAGGCAATAGGAGAAATCTTTTTTCACACCTCGGAGGGCCCTTTGAGAATCTCTAATACGATTTAGAGACACTAATGACCTCAGTCAAAAGGCTAAAAGAGGTCGAGAAGGGGAGGACAGAAGAATGGAAGGTGTTAAAAAGGAGGTCAGTTTTGGACACCTCAGATGAATACATAGACGAGGTGGCTTCAAAAATCCGCTTCGAACAAATGACGATACAAAAATCTGGCAGGCTGGGCAGGTTTATTCCTATTTTTATATACAGTAATTTATAACTCTCTTATTCATTTCTATCTCCCGTTGACACTGGTTTAGTTACATATTTTTAAGTATAAAGGTGTATATATATTATATATATATATATATATATATATATTATATATTATTATATATTATATACCTACTATTACTCATAGTGATCACTCAAATAGATTATACACGGTACATCCTATATGTAGCACTGAATGATATCATTTATACGTAACTCAATACCCTATATTATATAACTCCCATACGCCGATGTAATATAGATATATTATATATATTATATATATATATATTATATTATATAATATTTATAATTAATTAATATATATATATATTATATATATATATATATATATTATAATATTTATATATATATATATATATATATATATAGATATATATATATATATATATATATATAATATATATATATATATATATATATATATATAAAAATATAATATATTTTTTATCAGGATCAAAAATTTTTAAATAAAAAATATTAAATAACATATAATAATAAATAATAATATAATAATAATAATAATAATAATAATAATAATAATAATAATAATAATAATAATAATAATAATAATAATAATAATAATAATAATAAATATTAGGAATATTATTCTGCAATAATCAACAGATGTTTATTATAAAGGTATTTTTAAAATAATATTTTGTTTACAAAATAATCGTTTTATTTTAATACACTGACAGTTTTTAAAGAGGTTAATTATTATTATATTTATATATTATTATTATTTATTACTTATTATTATTATATTATATTATATTATTATTATTTTATTATTATTTATTATTTTATTATTATTATTATTTTATTATTAAATGGCTCAATGCTAGAGCGATGGATCTGCAAGGGGAAAGTCCCAAGTTTAATTCCTCTTGCGGATCCTACAAAGTAACTGAGTTTGTCCCTCACAATGAGTCAATG
>JABUQX010060581.1:35000-48897 GCA_015478945.1 Trachelipus rathkii
GTGACACATACACACACACACACACACACAACAGTGAGAATCACAGAATGAAGTCATCATATTTCAGTTTTTTGTTGTTCTTTGTTTTTGCTTGCTGTTGTTTGGCTGCGCGCACCTACACACATCCTACACACACACACACACACACACACACACACACACACACACACACACACACACACACATATCATTTAATAATATATATATATATATATATATATTTATATATATATATATATATATATATATATATATATATATATATATATATATATATATATATATATATATATATATATATATATATATATATAATTTAATTTCTTTAGTTGATGTTTAAATATTTTAATATATTTATTTTCACTAAATTCTGGGTTTTAATATATTTTTATTTACTTATTTTAAATATGAGGCAAAGGTCAGCGTTCAGAATAGCTGACACCTGTATCTAAAAAACTACGATAGCTACATAAAAACCGAATACAATTTTTGAAATCAGCGAACATTTAAGTGCAGCAAAATGAAGAGCGAAAAAAAAAAAGTATATAATAATAAATATGATATAGTGTACGATAAGTTGCAATTGAAATACAGTTTTTGGTAAACGAAAATATAAAAGAGGACGAAGAATGGTGAAAATTCGATGGTCCATAGGAGGTATAGAAAGAGGATCAGGTAAATGTTTTTTAGTACCAGTAATGAGCAGGAGTAGTGAAATAATAATGAAAGTAACCTAACCTAACCAAAGAAAGCATGAATAAAAAACGATGTTTTTCATTCAAGAGTAAACACAAAAAAAAAATTTCCCTCTGTCTCGCTGGGAGGAGAAGTATGACAATGCCAGGCGTAAGATGTTATTCATCCGTAAAAAGCTTATTTTAACATTACTAATATTTAAGGTGTTATTAATAATTAATAAAAAAAATTCTTTTCCCGCATTAAAATGTTCGCTGAATTCAAAAATGTATTCAGTTTTTATGTAGCTATCGTAGTTTTTTTAGATACAGGTGTCAGCTATTCTAAACGCTGGCCTGAGGCAAAAATTACAGATTTCATAAGGAGAATTCAAACCATCTTCTATCGAAACGATTTACTGCAGCTTTAGATCCTGAACCAAAAGATGCCATCCCATACTGTTATTCAATTCAAGGTTTTCTGAGAGACGCTTGTCAGTTCGGCCAATTTGTTCTCTCTCTTTAGGGCTCCGATTTTGCCTTTTTGAACGTCTTTTTTTCCATTTTCATCTTCGCCCTTTCACAATATATAAATCGTAGTCGTAGTAGTACTAATTATTATTATTATTATTATTATTATTATTATTATTATTATTATTATTATTATTATTATTATTATTATTATTATTATTATTATTATTATTATTATTATTATTATTATTATTATTATTATTATTATTATTATATATATATATATATATATATATATATATATATATATATTAAATATAGTACGATATATGATATATTGTAAAACATATATATATTATGTTTTATATATATATATATATATATATATATATATATATATATATATATATATATATATATATATATATATATATATATATATATATATATATATATATATATACATTTACTTTCATTCTTGAGTGGGAAATATTCGGAGTCCATTCAATCTTGGAGCACAAATAGCTGGTAATATCAGCTTTCCTGCTCCATGGTTTCATGTTGCTACGCCACCTGCAAGTGGGTGTTAAGTTCTTTAACTTGAATATGACCTTAGCTGGGTGGAAAATAAATACCCGACATGCTTCAGTCTGAGCTGACTCTTGAGGCTGATCACGGTGCGGCTCCGGCGTTGGAGCCGAATCTTAAAATCTGTATACAAACCAGGGTTGGGGATTGTTTTGATTTTTTTGGGAAAAAAAAATCAATTTTTGATTTTTTTTGATTTTTTGGGATTTTTTTAGGCACAAATTGCATTTATAATTATTATTTTTATAAAATTAGTAAATAATGCTAATTATTACCTAATTAATAATAAGTTTAGTAAATATAATTATTATTTAGTTTAATTAAGCTATTTAAATTATATATATATACTGTATAATATCTGAGTACTCTAATTTTATTTATTTCTTTATTAAAAATGATTTGAAACTACATTGATGAATTTACTTATTATATAGATGAAATATACTTATCGTTAATTAGGTGATAACTAGAATTAATTAATAATTTAGGTAAAAAAAAATTGCCTAAAAAATCAAAAAATCAAAAAAATCAAATAAATCATTGAAAATAATTTTTTTTAAAAACGAAAAAATAAAGTAGAGTGCATAGCTGAGAAAGGAGTCGGAGTCCGAGAGGGAGTCGGATCGACTCTTGAGTGGAGGCAAAATGTAACTGGAGAGGGAGGTGAGCAGAAGTAGTGCAGCGCTTGAATCAAAACTTTCTATAGACTTGCCTATAATGTGCTACATCAAACCCTATGTAATAAAGGATGCAAAGATCGAATACGTTGTTCTTATTCCTCTAGCAGTGGTACTATCTGTTATTGTGTCTCCTACCCACTTTTAGGCTGATAACCACTCATTATTACTCCTTACAATTTGAAGGACGACTTATTCAACAGCAAATAAATGATGATTGAGGTTAACCTGAAGCAACAGAACTTGATCTTCTCGTGTTAAAGAAAGCATGGTTGTTTTCAATGCCTTAATAACTCAACATCTTTATCCATCTACTTGACATAATCTTCCTCACAACTATAATATCTTTCTTGAAAACACAACTCAATTCCTCCTTCTGTTCTTAATAATCTTAATATTTTCTTATCTCGTGATCTTTCCTAGGAGGATCACATCATGTTCTTTCTAACAAGTTGGGCGTTCTGAGGTGCCTTCAGAACTCAGTTACTAGCTTTACCACGGGGTGTTGTATCTCCTGTGTATGGAGTATGAATCACATATCTGGGATGGACACTATTAGCGTTGCTCTCCTTGATAAAGTGTAGTTCGAACTTTAATAACTTGTCAACTCTCCTACTCTCACAAACTTTTCCAATCTTTCTAGTCATCGAACTGTTGCGTCAACCTCCTTATACTATTGCAATTATAATTTACATCGCCCTTCTGAATTTTCTAGTCTTATACCACACCTTCTATGAGGGAGCCCCCCACGACTCTTATTTCAGACAGTCTCATTCTTTCTTCTTACAACTTCATTTGACCCTAGACTTAACAGCTATGCTCAATCTTACATGTACTCCACTGGTAAAGTCTGGAACATACTCCCTTTATCTATTTTTCAAACTTCCTTTGATTTGCACAATTTCAATCTCAGAGTATCTGAAGATATCAGCTTTTAATTTGGCAACTGGGATCTCTAATTTTTCCACTAGATATATATATATATATATATATATATATATATATATATATATATATAGAAAAGAACAGTAGCAAAGAGTTACATATATATATATATATATATATATATATATATATATATATATATATATATATATATATATATATATATATATATATATATATATATATGTATATAAGTTTTGTCTCAAAAAATATATTTATAATTCCGTTCTTGACTCTAACCAGATTTTTCAAAATCTGTACCTCTGTTTCTAAAACCCGTAATTGTACTGTACTAGATCTCTTGTACTTTTTGAAAATTTGCAAAGTACTTGCAAGTACTTTTGGTATTTTTAACTTGCCAATATTCATTTATTTTATAATTTCCAATATACGTATTGATATTATTATTCTTGTGTATTCAAAATAAGTTCCATTTACGAACGTCAAGTGTGTGTCATTATATATATATATATATATATATATATGTATAGAGTAAAAGAAGCATACATATCTCAATATATATATATATATATATATATATATATATATATATATATATATATATATATATATATATATATATATATATTAGGGATGTACCGATAGTATCGGTATCGGTATCGGTATCGGTAGTATCGGCCATTTTTGTGGGTATCGGTATCGGTATCGGTATCGGTTAATATGGCCGATACTTAGCCGATACTTTTTACTTTTTGGGTGAAAAATTATGAGAAACTTTTAGAATCAATAATAAATCTAGTTCGATATAGATAGCTAGTACTATGTTTTTTTTTTCCTCGATTTCCTTTTTAACTTAGATTTTTAGCGTTTCTCCAACTTGGGCTTTAGCGTAACATTTACCTATTTGGACAGCCATTATTATAATTTATACAGATTTATCTTCTACTGTTTTTGTTGATCAATAGTATTTTTTTTCTTTTTTTTGTACGCAATTTCGAGTGTTTTTAAACTTTCTGGATTATTCATATTTTTGATATTTGTTCTAAATAGGGTTTTACAGTTTTAAAATTTCAGGTTTTAAATTTAGGTTTTAGCGTACGAATAATTTTTCCTCATTTTTCCTTTGGTTTTTGTCTATTTGTTTTTTTTTTTCTTTTTTTTTGTGATTGTGTGTGCGTGTATGATAGCAGATTTGCACAGGCGTGGCTTTCTTTTGACTTTACCAACATCAATGGCTTGCACTCTAACTCTGCATCCATGGAATACCACCTCTCTAACTCTAACCCTAATTTTATTGTTGGGTTCCTCTCATACTGATTTAGGTGGGGAGGAAGCCGAATAATTCAGTATTCTCAACGATCTGGAACAACTAATTAAAGAACCTACACACATTCCTGATCGTCCCAACCGATTCTTGAACACACTTGACCTATGTTTCACCACTAGTCCTTCTCTCTATAAATACACCACCTTCGCTCCTATCGGTAAATCTGAGCACAACCTTATATCTTTTAATTTTAATACTTTCTCTCCAACATCTCCATCTTGCCCTATGTGGTTTTTCTGGCACTTTGATCGGGCCCGATTAAAGCAATAAGCTGCTTCTACGCCAACTATAATTGAGTGACTGCTTTGACTCTGAAGACGCTTCAGTTTCTGCCGCAAAAGGAACTGTAATTGTTGATGGGATGAGCAGGTTCATTCCTTCTTGGACTAAATCTTTTTCTCCTCAAAATCCATGGTTCGATCGTGCTTGTTCTCTGGCCATTCAGGCTAGAGACAGTGCGTATCGGGTGTGGAAAAATTCTCGTTCTCCTATCACTCTTGCCAATTTTCATTTAGCTAGAAATCGTTGCAGGGATACTCTTCGACGACCAAAGCGGACTTTCATTAAACGAAAGTGCGCTGACCTCCTTGGTTCTCCTACTGACAAATCTCTCTGCTCTTGCCAAAACATCTCTAACAACTTCTGTAAATCACCCTTTCCTTCCCCCTCTTATTCGCTCTGATGATTCTGATGTTAATACTCCAAACTGAAAAGGCCAATCATCTCTTAGGCTTCCTATTTTCCTCTCTAACTCAACCCTGGACGATTCTGGGTATTCCTCTTCCTCCTCCTTCCCCTCTCAGGTGTCCTATGCTTACCTGTCATTTCATTTGATCTGGTGCATGGGCTCCCTGGAAATCTATCAACGTTAGGGAAGGCAGGGCCTGATGGTGGCCTCCCTTCCGAGTTTTGAAGAAGTGTGCTTCCGTGCTGAGCCTGCCCCTAGTTCAACTATATCCTCTCTGCCTCATACTTGCAATTGCCTAAGTGTTGGAAGCTTGCATATATCCAACCTACTCCGAAAAAAGGAACGCTCTGATCCTTTCAACTATCGCCCTATAGCTCTAAATTTGTTTTCTTTCTAAGATCTTTTTGAAACCCTTCTCAACTCTCACTTAGATCATCTGGAATCTCATTCCTTCTTTTTCCGATTGCCAGTACGGCTTTTGGCGCTCGAGGTCTACTGGCGATATACTTTCCCATTTAACAGATTTATGGTTTTCCCGCCCTTAGAACCATGGGAAGATTCTGTGGCGCTTGACATTCCAAAGCATTTGACTGGTATGGTGTTGTCACTGCTCTCCAAGCTTCCCTCCTTTTGTTTCCTTCTTCTCTTTGCTACTTATGTCTAGCTTCAAATCGCCCAATGTCTACGTTGATGTAAGGGACTTCTTTTTCTGTCAATAGTGGTGTTCCTTAGGGTTCTGTTTTATCTCCCACTTTATTCCTGCTTTCATTATTGATCTTCTCACCTGCACATCTAACTCTATCCACTCATGTGTCGATGACTTGACCCTTTTCTTCAATCTCGTACTAATTCTGCTCCCTCTTTACTTCAAGAATTGCCTTTCGTCTTAATCTTTCCGATTCTATTCTCGCTGATTCGACATGGTACTGTGGCTGGTCATCTCGCTTAGAAATTTACCCCTTAAAAACTAAACTTCTACAAATCTCCCTCTCTAAGACTCCTAACTTTCCTGTCTCTTTCGGGACGGTTCTCTCGTCTCTCCTGCTGACAATATAAAATATATCCTTGGCCTTAACATAAACAAAAATGTCTTGGAAACCTCAAATCACAACGGTTGCTAGGCGGGCCTCAAAGAAAGTCTGAGTTCCCATTTAGACTGCGAGATTTCTTTTTTTTCCTCTTTCTCAAGTTACCCAGCTATACAAGGGGTCTCATCCGCCCTTGTATGGAGTACCGCTCTCATATCTGGGAGGACTCTGGTTTCACCTGGCTTTTGATAGTGTCGAGTCAAAGGCTAAAAGACTTATAAACTGTCCTGTACTTTCTTCTAGTTCATTTGACCCTCTATATTTGCGGCGCTATGTTGGTGCTTTATCCTTTTATAGAACAGTAGTGGCCAGTGCTCGAGGGAACTTTCTACTCAAGTGTAAAACACCACCTTTACGACCTCCCCTCGTAGCACAATAAGGGGTGCTGTGTCGCCATGAGTTTTGTGTTGATATTAGTAACTCCAGACTAGTTCGTTGCGGTGCTTCTTCTTCCCGCCACCTCTGTTCTGTGAAATTCTCTTCCATCATCTGTGTTTCCTACTCAAATTAATCTCCCTCACTTTAAAGCCTGCGTCTGTGCTCATCTGCGTTAGATGAATTTTTGAAACGTTTAACACCCCCTCCTTGAATAGGGTTCTGCCCGTGAGTGGCGGTGTTAGGAAAATATAAAAATAAAATAAATAAATAAAAGGTTCTAATAAGGAATTCCTTAAGCTAGCTGAAACCCCACAAGAATGGCATCTCCGACGGTGAACCACTTCTAGAATGCATTTAAATAGCATAACTGAGGAGTTTATTTGTTTGACAAAGATTTGATGGTAAAGTAAGCTGCCTATCTGCAACCCCTCTACAGCACTGGATATGACGATGGTGGGCTTTTCAGCAAATAAACCTACTGAAGATGAGGATTTGATATGTTAGACTTTGATAAGTTCATGGCCGAAATTGCATTGACATCTCATTCACCTTCAAAGGAATCACACCAAGGAACCTCATCGAAAAAACTGAAGAGACAGTCATCAAGGAGCAAAGATAATTCAAATTTGCATTCTGTGAAAGAGGAGATGAGGCTCTACGAAAACATGAGATGCTGCCTACAGAAGAGAATCCTTTAATGCGGTGGCATGAAAATGGGCCAAGGTTTTCATTATTATCAGTGCTTGCAAGCAAATAATTATCAGCCCCTCCCTCATCAGTCGAGAGCGAGCGTATTTTTAGTGTAGGTGGGAATGTAAACACCCTAAAAAGGAACAGGCTCTCGCCAGATACTAGTGAAAGCTTAATGTTTTTGCATCACAATTTGTGAATTTTTGAATTTGAGTATTGAATGATATCTATCTTAAAGGAGTATTTTATTATGTCATGTTTGAGTAATAGCGTTTTTTTATTTTATCTTTTCAGCTGATTAATTGAGGTCTCTTCTTTCATTATTTTTATTCTTTATATTATAGCTAGTTAAAGAATCTTCTTGTAAATTGTAATCATGTTAAAACATAAAAGCTAGTAGCTAAACTTTGTTAATACTTACTGGAAAATGGAAATGGAATATTTTTTGAATAAACACAAACATAAAAAAGTTATTAATATTATATTTGCATTTATTATTCCTTAAAGATACTATTTTAATTTATAAAATAAATATACTTGGGCACAACCAAATATGAAATATAAATGACTAAGTATTGGTTGTACAGGGAATGCAATCTTGAGTTGCCTAGCAGTACACAAATGTTCTATCTTATTACTGTGTATTTTTTTATATTAATTAAAGTATTGGTATCGGTATCGGTATCGGTATCGGTGTCGGTAAAAAAAAGAGAGTATCTGTATCTGTATCTGTATCGCCCTCTTTTGGTATTTGTACATCCCTTAATATATATATATATATATATATATATATATATATATATATATATATATAATAGTTAAAATTTTATTATTATGATATACGTGTTTCGATAATATATATATATATATATATATATATATATATATATATATATATATATATATTATATATATATATATATATATATATATATATATATATATATATATATATATAATCTTCTGTTGTCTAAGGTATAAATTATTAAAATTTATATTGCTTACTGAATATTAGGATCAAGCTTCAATGAGAGTTTATTTACTGATCTGGAAGCTGTACAGGTTTGCAGAAATAATCAAGATAAAACTGGAGTTTTACTGCGTAAACAATTTGATATAAAGATATGTTAATAACTAGTATATATATATATATATATATATATATATATATATATATATATATATATATATATATATATATATATATATATATATATATATATATATATAAATATAAATTATATATATATATATATATATATATATATATATATATATATATATATATATATATATATATATATATATTAGCGAGTATAACCAAAACGAATTTGAACATTTTAAATTATTTATTAGCCGACTAGTTTCGGATAAGAATCCTTCTTCCCATTTTCAAGACTTACAATATAATGATAAAAATTTTTAAACAAAATATTATATAAATTAATTAAAAGTCAATAATATCAAATTGAAATAAATAAACCATATAGATAAATTAATGATTACAATATTATATGGGGTGAGTTCATGATTTAAACAAATCTCACTTCAGTGGACTGTTAAAATTTAGATTTTCATTTAAGGTCAGGTTGAGATGCCAAATATACAAGGATTCTAACAATTGAAGATCGGGTTCCTCAGTTTGGGCTAATATTCCAAAATTCGTATCCTGTATATGGTCGTTTTCCTGAAGAGAATGAGCATTTTATAGCTGAATAGGGGGATGATGTAAATGGTCTAGAGTTCTAAATGAAATACCTTTATGCTCATCAATACGTATGGAAAGGCTTCGTATTGTCTTTCCTATGTAGGTGGCATCGCAGTCACCGCACTTGTAATGATATATTACTGATGAGCATAGAGGTAAAGAGTTTATCTTTAAATTTAAAATATTTCCCAATTTTGTTTTCACTCGAAAATATAAATCTAAATTTAAACTGTGTAAAGGTAAAGTTTATTTTTAAAACCACATCAATTTTACGTCGAATTTTGTTACTGATTTTCCCCAGAAAGGCAACCTCATATATACAAAATATCCTTAGGAGCTGTTAATTTAGCCTGGGATTTGTCTTTAAATTTTGCTGAAAGTAATTTTCGAAAAGTTGAGTCAATTATAAATTCTGGGAACCCATTCTTCAGAAATAATGTTTTCAGGAAATCAAGTTCTTTTGTAAAATTAACATAAGATGACGAAATTTTGAATCCATTATCAAAGAGTTTTAATTAAGTTGATTTTAAAAATATGAGGAATGAAAGAATAAAATTTTGTCGTCAATCCAGTAAAAGTATATAGGCGAGATGATGATTGATTGGATTTGAAGGAAAAAAACAGTGTTTATGAGGGTTTCCGAGGGATTGGAGGAGAGCAATAATTATTGTTCTCCTCCAATCCCTTGGAACTATACCCTCCATAAACGCTTTATAAGAGTACTATTATAATAGTACACTTATATAAGGGTAGATGGGATAAGGTAACTATAGGTATTATAGGGGAATTAGTTTATTGAGTGTTGTAGGGAAGATATATGCTGATATTTTGGTCGAAAGGGTGCGTCGAGTGACTGAAGGACTGATTGGTGAAGAACAAGGTGCGTTTAGTAATGGTAGAGGATGTGGACTAAATCTTACGTTGAAACAAATACCTAAAAGATATATAAAAATAATTAATAGGTTCTTATGATTTGCAAACAGAAAAGGCTGAAAGATTAAATAAAGTCATAAGGTGTGTTAATACATGAGTTATAAAAGCCTTGAACAAGAAATCAAAGCAAGGTACACTCATATAAAGCACAGATGTAAAAGAACAATGAGCTGAAAGTGACTAGATTTAATATTAATAGTTGAGAGTATGGTAAGACATGTTGTCTCTTTGGTTATTCAATTTTGCAGGTATGATAATAGAAAAGTTAATTAGAGATGTGGGTAAGAAATGGTGCTCAGAATTATGAGAATTAGAAAGAGTGGAGGAGCCCCACCTGGGCTATATATGATGATTTAGCTTTCAAAGTAAATCTGAAGAGAGTTTGAGAGGATTGGTAGAGAGATTTGGTAGGGTGTGTATAAGGGAGGGTTTGAAAGTAAACGTAGATAAGAGTAAGGTTATACAAGTGAGGACAGTCCTCGGTGTGAAGTTACACAGATGCAGTAACAGTTGGAAAGTGTCTGAGTTTTTAAGTATTTAAGATAATGTGATGAAAAGGGAATGGATGATGCAGAGTGTAGTAGGGTTGTGAATGGCAGGAAGGTGGGTGGTGAAATTAAATCGTTGTTGGATGTAAAGGGACTAAGTCTTGAGTGAGCTAGGGTCTTACATGAGGGTATGTTGTTACCTGTGTTAATGTATAGTAATGAGACTATGGTCTGGAAACAAGAGGTACTGATAAAGTAAAATGTGTTCAGATGGACAATCTTAGTGTCGTGTTAGAGAAGAACTGATAAAATTGGGAATGAACGTATTAGAGAGTTGTAGTGTGGAAGAAAAGGGGTAAAATGAGAGAGAATAAATGAAAGTACGTTGAGATGGTTTTGGTCATGTGGGGATGGAAGATAGTCGGTTGGTTAAACGGATGTATAGTGGTGAGTGTGGTGGGAATCGACCGGCTGGGAGACCGAAGAAATAGTGGATTGAGTCAGTAAAGGAATTCCTGGAGAAGAGAAATGAGTTTTTCAGTCAAGAAAAAAGGTACATAATAGAGTGAATGGCGGGGTTTTGTGAGGGGTTATGGTTGCAGCCCACCTGGGCCAAGGGATGAACCCCACATTGACGAGATGCCATAGTGAGAGTTCGTCGCGGTCCCGTGAAGCTCTAGGGTGGATTTTCTGACTGCGACGAGTTCTGGCCAAAAAAGGTATAAGTAAGGTGTAAAGCTAAGCTTCTTTTCGACTTGCTTCATATTCTTCTACTACTTTTCTCTTCCGGTGCATGCTACGCACCTTACCCCCAGTCTTGAGGAAAGAAGGTGGGTGATGATGATGATGATGATGGTTATGATGATGATGATGATGATGATGATGATGATGATGATGATGAAATATATATATATATAAAGGTTGTTGCTATACATATATTATTATTATATATATATATATATATATATATATATATATTATATATATATATATATAAATATATATATATATATATATATATATTAGTTAATATTATTATTTCATATTATATATATAAAAAAATAGTATATATATATATATATATATATATATATATATATATATATATATATATATATATATATATATATATATATATATATATATATATATGTATATTATTATACATATTATTATACATTACACATATTATAATATATTATTAGCATATATACATATTATTGTTGGAGTTGTTAATATTATATATTATTATATATATATATTATATACATACATATATACATACAGAGTTATTATATATATATATATATATACATTATTATTATATATATTAGTATATATATATATATATTATATTATATTATATATATATATATATATATATATATATATATATATGTTATTATATATATATATATATATATATTGTTGTTAAAGATATATATTATATATATATACATATATATATACATATATATATTATTATTAGTATATATATATTATTATTACATATTATTATTATTATTATTATTATTACTTATTATTTTTATCTATTATTTAAATATAGTCTATATATATATATATATATATATATATATATATATATATATATATATATATATATATATATATATATATATATATTTTTTTTTTTTTATTTATATATAAATATATTTTTATTATTTACCATCTCTCTTCCTATGTAGGGTTTTGCCCTATCTGTTGGACCAAAGGTATTTTCCTTATGGCTGAGAAACTTTATCCTAGAGCACTCTAGAAAAACATTTCTTTGCGCAATGGTTTCTGATGCCAGTCCTTGAGTTATACACTCAGGTAGGGTTTCACCCTTTCAGTGGAACTAGCATCTTCTTCCATTTGGCATCAAAACTCGTTCTCCCAGAGCTCTCCAGAAGATCGTGTTTCTAGGCGCATAAGATTCCAATACTGGTCCATGGAGTTCTTCAAGCAAAAGAAAAAGACCGGGTTGCTAGGCCTGTCGCCCTAGAACTATGCGAAGAAAGAAAGTCTTCATATGGTCCGACTGTCTCGAATATCCATTCTTCTTACATATAGACAAATCAATACTCCACTAGATACTGCAGATACTATCTATGCTATCATTGTTAAATTCGAAATTATGTATTGTTATTAAATTTGGGGAAAAGAATATATATATATATATATTTTACATATATATATATATATATATATATATATATATATATATATATATATATATATATATGTTTTGAAGCCCTTATATCTTTACATGTTATAAATAAAAATATATATCCTTATAATATTCTTTATATATATATATATATATATATATATATATATATATATATATATATATATATATATATATATATATATATATATATATATATATATAAGAAGTATAGAGAAAGATATATACATATATATATATATATATATATATATATATATATATATATATATATATATATATATATATATATATATATATATATATATATATATATATATATATATATATATATATATATATATATATATATATATATATATGCAAAAGTTTATTTTCGGCAAGTTCTGTCTAATTTTTTTTGTAAATCTTTTTATAGCATGTACTCTTGTAATTTTTGGAACAAATTCTAAAGTTAATTTTGTACTTGAACAATTCTAGAGTAATTTGTACTTGACAAAATGTACTTGAACCCAAGCCTGATATATATATGAGTATATATATATATATATATATATATATATATATATATATATATATATATATATATATATATATATATATATATATATATATATATATATATATATATATATATATATATGTAAGACTTTTACTTTAGGACAAAGTAAATTCTCATTAATTAAAACAAATTAAGCATTTTTGCAATCAGTGGACACTTTAAACAAGTATTTTATTTTTAGCTGGAGCCGATTAGTATGAGGAGGGCGCGAAGTTCTCTCCCTCGTCGTTCAATTAAAGTAGGCTGACAGACTCCGACTCTTCCATCTTTGTGGTTTACCTAGGTTTTTTTTTTGGCTACATATAAATTTATAAATAAAAATAAATATTTATATATAAATATATATATATATATATATATATATATATATATATATATATATATATATATATATATATATATAAGTATATATATATATATATATATAAAATCAATCCAATGAAGTGGCGCACGAAAAATCGCGAGCGTTTCACGATAAATGCGAAAACGGTTAAACACCCAAATTCCGATGTTGAACGAAGCGCGTTG
>JABUQX010060582.1:0-28833 GCA_015478945.1 Trachelipus rathkii
CAAAAGAACTTGTCTTTTTGGACAAATGGACAAAAATGGCTCGCTCTGAATAAAGTTTATTGGCCATCAACTGAAATAGAAACAGCATCGCCTGTATATGCTGTTATTCAAGGTGATAAAGAACCTCCAGTGCTAGACATATCAAGATATTCTAATTTACACACCGTTTATCGAATAGTCGCTCTGCTATTTAAATTTGGTGCAATGATCAGAGGTGTCTGATAGTCCTGATCTGAAAGCTCGTTTTTATCTGAGAACGATGCCAAGAGGAAATCTTTTGCAAAAGAATTTAAATTTTAGAAGAGGTAAAAAATAACTCATCATTTTCTGGCCAAGTCCCGGATTTGGTCAATAATTTAGACTTGTTCTTAGACGAAAATAATCTCGTCAGGAGCAAGGGACGTCTTTCTAGATGTAATTATTATGAATATGATGTGATGAATCCTATTTTATTGGCAAAAAGCCATCATTTAACCAAATTGATAATCAGAGATGCTCATTTAAGGTGCAAGCATCTGCGCATCCAGTTCTAAAAAAAAAATTTTCTTCCATCTTTCTTCTCCATTCCCTAGTTTCCGTCATATTATGACGGGTGGGGGGGAATGTAATAATCTGCAAGTTCCTTTGTAATGTACAAATTTGGTTTTGGTTTACAAATTGTTATTTCTTAAGAATATTTCTTCTATTGCAGATTATTTCCAAGTGTAGCTGATAACTCTATTTCTATATATATTTTAAAAGCCAAGCAGTTACTATTAATGCACACTAAAAACTGTAATCATTGTGTGTACATATCATACTCATTAATCAAGGATTTTCCAGGTAAGGTTTTACCTGTATTTACTTTACTTTATGCATATGATGTAGGAAAACGAGTAGTATTTTTAATATAGCAATAACGCTCGCTCATTAGTCAGCGTTACTGATTTAAGAAAACTTTCCTTCGATGTCGCGAAAAAGGGTAAAGTTTCTAGAGAAAATTTCAATTGGCAGAAACGTATCCCTCTATTTATAGTCCTTGGACTGGAAGGCTGTTGGGGAAAGTGGTGATAAGAGTGGTCAAAGATTGTCTATTCAAGACAATCGGGCGTTCTTTAAATTATTTTGATTTGTGACAATTTTACTGTCTGAATATTGTTGGATTCAATAAATTCGCTTCCTTTGACCTATACTTCAAGCGCAAATGATATTTTGCCACTCACTTCTAACGACTTTGTGAAAAACCGTTATCAAAAAACCGCCAGCGCGACCCGGCAGCTGGGTCAGATAAATCAAGTTGGATTCTTCACGTCGGCTCAAGAGAGTGCTTAAAAATTATTTTGCTAGATTTGTTTCGATATATATATAATATATATATACTTATATATATATATATATATATATATATGATATTATATTATATATATATATTATATATATATTATATATATATATATAATAATTATATATAGTATATATAATATATATATCAGGGGTCGACCTTGAAGGTTTATTAATTGGGTAGGGCAGCTATATATAATATTATAATATACCTATTATATATATATTATATATATATATATATATTAATATATATATTATATATATATATATATACTATATATATATATATATATATAATATATTATTTATATAATATATATATACACACAGAGAGAGAGAAGAGAGAGATATTCAAAATTTTCTTTTCAAATATATTCGTACGGTGAACGAAAGTTTCGTACTCGCGAATTTCGCCTATTTTTTCGTTCATACAGCAAGGTATGACTGGCTTTTTCCTATATATTTTATATGAAATATGAAGATCTGTGTACGCCCACCGCTTTGAGTTTTATTCTTAAGAACAGGGTAGGAAGGAAAATTTCATCCCAAATGAATTTAATTATTATTAACTGTTTATTTACTAAAGTATTTTTCATTTTCTTTCAAATTTTTTTTATAAATCAGTGTCTTTTTTACACTTTCAATAAAATTTTAATAATTTAGTTAACTATTTACCATTAAACTTTATTTCTATTAAAAAGACCAAAAATATATTGGGTAGGAGCACCTACCCTGCGTATACGGCCCTGATATATATATATATATATATATATATAGATATATATTATATATATATATATATTATATATATATATATATATATATATATATATATATATATATATATGTGTTTGTGTGCTGTCTGCGGCGCGCCGGCAATGTCATTCGGTCTGAACCTATGGGTCAATGCCGACGGTGCTAGTGCGCCTATGCGCCTGCGACTTTTCCCCGGCCGGTGGTGTTCGCTAAATTTATTTACAAAGTAAACTTTAGTGCGATAAATAAAAAATTGCTTTCCTAACGTTGAAAACGCTTGCGGCTGCTCTATGATAGAAGCACCGTAAACAAATATCTACACGTCCTCTTCCTCTTCCTCTTCCACTCCATGTCCTTGTGGGTCATGTTCCCCCAGGAGAAACACAAGTTCCTCAAAGTTTCCCTCATCTAAAGAGGACCTCTTGGCCCTTAGTAAGCATCGACTTCATATATTATATATAATATATATAATCAATATATATATATATATATTTATATATATATATATATACTATATTATATATATATTATATATATATACTATATATATATATAATATATATATTATATATATAAATATATATATATATATATATATATATGTATATGTATATGTATATACTATATATATATATATATAATATATAGAATATATATATATATATATATATATATATATATATATATATATATAAATATATATATATATATATATATATATATATATATATATATATATATATATATTATATATAACTATATATATATATATGAAATGAATGAATGAATGAATGGAAAAAGGTTTTACACTGCGTTTTAAGAATGATTTAACAAAGTTAGCCATGCATAATGGACCAGATATTCTTGGTAGTTAAAATCACGGGGACACACACACCACACACACACACACCACAACCACACACACTACTTATATATATATATATACGTATATATATATATATATAATATATATATATTATATATATATATATATACCTATACTATATATAATATATATATATATATATATATATATATACTATATATTATATATATATATATATACTTATTATATATCCTCTCCGCTACATATATATATATGATATATATATATATATATAAGGTAGGTTTAAATAACAAAGCGACTGTTCTGGAAATATATATATATATATATATATATATATATATTACTATAATATACTATAATATATATTATATATATATATATATATATATATATATATATATATATATATATATATATATATATATATATATATATATTAATTTGCCTTCAGTTACAGTATTTTTCGTTTAATTTTGGAGACGATTTAATTAAATTGGAGAACTCCATACATGTCTGATCAAAATTTATTTTGGTAGTAAGAATTCCTTTCAGAGTTTGAGGTTTGAGTTGGGTTTTTTTAAGAAGTCCAGATCTTATTTACATGAGAAAACGTTCAGTGGAGGCATTTGTTCCAGGAAGACAAAGGATATATTGAACTAATGCCGACAAATGTGGATGAGAAATATTACGATTCTTATGGAAAGTAAATACTTCCACCCACCGTTTGTCTGTACTAGATCGAAGCATTCCTTCGTCTGCTTTCCTCGGCTTATACTTTTGGTCGAACACGTAAAAACTCGTCAAATAAATCTGAATAATTCTTGCGGTCAAAAACCCTTTTCCTAACGCAAAATCTATTTTTTTTTTCAATTTGTGACCAATTTGGGGTTTTCCTTAGCGAAATCCAATCCATAAATTCGAAATCTGAAAATGTAACTGACCACTGATCCAAGTACTTCAAACAAGTATCATAAAAAATCCACAACTATTTTCTTTACGGTCTTTACCTCAGAAGAATTTACTCCCTTCTTCTTCAGCTTGCTTAAGTAAGCCTCGAACCGAATGTGGCTGAAAAAACACATGGTCTTTCTCCGACTGTAATGTTTCTCATATTGAATTTTCTAGCAATATTCTAACGGTCTGAAATATTGCCTCCTCAATCTTCTAACAACTTTGTGATAAGAAGCTGCCCGGGAATGAAGGAAATGAAGCCATATTTCAGCAAGGGGATTTTCAAAAAACATTTTCAAAAAACATTTTCAAAACTTCTGGACATTTGTTCTGACTGTCAAAGTATGATTTATGATCTAAGGAAAGATTCACCACTCTTTCGATAGGCAGGCAGTTAAACGCAAATCATTTTGTTTGCTGTATCCAAGGAGCAGTTTATACTCAATCTCGACAAAATCGCAAAATTCCTTAAGCTCTTCTACTCGAAAGGTGTAACTGTAAAAATACTAATATATTTTTACAATTTCAGCTTCAACATCAACAGGGAGGCAATCGCTACCAAACATTGCACTGCATTACATGCCAGAATATAGCAAAACAACCTATTCCAATAAACTCTCGCCCATGAAGCTTCAGCTTTCTAAAAAATGTTATTTACTCCTTTGTCCTGCATGGCCCCCCAATATTACAATTTTTTGCTGTTATCCACCACAAAAACCAAACTACTTTGTTGTAAATCATAAATTTTTTAGTTAAATCTATTAAATAATTACAACTATGTCAGAGGTCTCTGAAGGGAGAGATTGAAGGTCAAGGAGCTTTACCCGAACTCCTACGTATGGCTAGAAGAAACGAACCATAACGGGAAATAGTTTAATGTATCCATGGTTGCTTGCATCGGTTAAAAGTGTTACACAGTGGGCATCTTTTATTTGTTGTCGTAGTTCTGCCTCAGCATATGGAGCAAAAACATTTAAACAATTGTTTCACACTTTGTTCTAGCACAAGAAAATTTTGCCTCAAAGCATGTCTTAAAAATCTTACTAACAGCACTAACTTCTAGATCCTTCGAAGTAGGTGTCATTCTTTTAAAGTATTCTGTTACTGCCTTGCTCGAAGATGCAGATATATCAGCTGCCTTGTGCCTTTTGGTGTTGAGATGCTTGATGATATCACTAACTCCACCGTGGTCTCATGCTGAAAATCGCTTTTACACTTTTCACACCTTACGTCACTTTCTGAGGTCCGTTTTGCGATTAAAAGGATACATAGATTTTCAGACTTTCATAAACACACTCCCCTTTTTTCAAACTAAGACATATTTTTTATATATATTTGCAAGCCACGCACCAATCCTTATATATATATATCATAGTATATATATATAGTATATATATATATATATAGTATATAAGAATATATATGATATATATATATATAATATATATATATATATATATATATATATAAATATATATAATATATATATTATATAACATATATATATATAATATAATATATATATTATATATATAGTAATATATACTATATATATATATAATATATATATATATATATAATCATTATGTTATGTTAATTAATTTATAATTTCTATATTTTGAACTATTATAATTATTTGAAAAGGGAAAAATAGTGGGATCTCTCTGGAAAAGCGGAGACTTCTCAGAAAAAAGCGGGACATTTTTTCCTTTAAAAAAGCGGGACAGGGTCTAAAAAAGCGGGACTGTCCCGCCTAAAAGCAGGGAATCTGTCACTTTAGCTCAATGCTTCTAAGTTCTAACCTTGAGCGTTAAAAACAAAAATACTTGATTGTCCGCATATGCTCTAGTCCCGCCTTTTTAAAATGTTGCTCCTACGAATTGATTAGTGCTCCCATAGGCTCAACCGCCCAGCTCTGATATTAATATATACTATTATATATATATCTATAATATATATATATAATTAACTATATATATATATATATAATATATATATATATTATATATATATATATATATAATATATATATATAAAAATACTAATATATAATATATATATAATAATATATATATATATATATCTATATATATAATATAATATATTGTTTTCTAGTACCATAGGGAAATGCAGAAGACTGGCGTGCATGCTGACAGATCGCTCGCTTGAAGCACTCGCTTCTTAATGCGCCGCGGAGCGCGAGCGTTTGCCCTAAAATGAACCTTACGTCACCGCTCGCGCGACAATTAGAAGCGAGCGGTGCTGCCATGCATGTACGCCAGCCTGCTGTACATTTACCCTATGGATGATAGTGTTAAAAGTATACTAAATAAATATATATATTTTATATACTATATATATATATATTATATATATATTTATAATAAATATATAAATATATAATATATACTATAAATATATTATGAATTATTTAGAAAAAAAAAATATACCTAGATATTATAAAAAAAAAAAAAGTAAAATTTATGTAAAAGTAGCAGAATTCAATTTTTAGTTTATTTAATATTTAACTAAATTTTATTTTAAAATAACATTTATAAGTTAATATATACGTATTATAAAAATATTTAATATATATAATATATATATATATTTATACTATAATATATATAATATACTATATTACTATATATATATATATATAATATATATAATATTAAATATATATAAAAAAATATATATGGGTTTTGTTTTTGAAATCTTAATTTACTTTAATCTGGAAAGACTCTAAACATCTTTTATTCTTAAATTGATTGCGGACGTTCATGAATTACTAGGGCCTACATTCCCATCATCAAAAGCCATTAAAAAAAATAATTAAATAATTAAATTATAGTATAATATAATCTATATATATATATATATATATATATATATATATATATAATATATATATATATAATATTATATATATATATATATATATATATATATAATCGGTAAGTAATCTGCCATTCCCCGATTAATCAATATCGACCATTTTTCCTTTTATCTGTTTTGACAATCTGCCAATTTTGCATTTTAATATTTTTGTTAGAATTAAAGCTATTAAATTGAAGAATCTATAGACTTACAAAATGTGTATTGAAAAAATTCTATTATTAATTATTCTTTTACCTATTATAAGTTATAAATATAAACCTATTTAAAAAATTATTTCATATAAAAATGGCCCATAAAATTTCGAAATTTTCAGGCCGATTTTGACCCTATGAACACCAAACTGTAGCTTTCTTTGCCCTTTAAAACGTTGTTTTTGGGTGTTTTTCTGTGACTGTAGTCATTCTTTCAGAATTTTCAATTTTCAAAATCCATGTTTTGACATTTTTCGTATCAACTTCCAGAATTATTTTTCGAAATGACTTCAAACTTGAAATATGGGTATTAGATGGGTCCATTAACCTACAATACCGTTACATATAACTTTTCGCATTTTTTGAGTTTGTGCTCAGCGTTGTCCATATATTCCAATTCCATTTTTTTGGATTGAAAAGTGAAAAAATTGACTCATTTTTTTTCTCTCATCGATCACATCAAATTTTCAGGGCATTTGTAGTCCGGGAGATGTACATATTTTACTTAGATAATTTCTTTGTATATCAATAGGTTTGGATATTTTGGAAAAAATTTAAAAAAAAAAAAAAATTGTTTTTAAAAATTTTCTTTTGAGTATACAAAAAAATTATCTAAGTAAAAAAGATGCATCTTGCTCGATTGCACAAGCCCTGAAAATTTGATGTTGATCGGATGAGTAGAAAAAAAATATATCAATTTTTCACTTCAAATCCATAAAAAAAATTGGTTTGGAAATTGGACAACGCTGAGCACAAAACTCAAAAAATCGAAAAAGTTCTATGTAATTATTGTAGGTAATGGACCCATCTATGCATATTTCAAACTTGAAGTCATTTCGAAAAAAATTCTGGAAGTTGATACGAAAAATGTCAAAACATGGATTTTGAAAAATTGAAAATTCTGTAAGAATAACTAGTCACAGAAAAACACCCGAAAACAACGTTTTAAATGGCACAAAAAAGCTAGTTGTGTGTATAGGCTCAAAATCGGCTGAAAATTCCGAATTTTGTCCATTTTTAGGGGGGAGTGAAAATGGGGTTCAGCCCGAGCCCAAAATTGAACCCTATCCTTAACCTATTAAAAACTTTTATTTAAAGTTTAAACTTGAAGCCTATAAAGAAATTAAAAATTTAATATTCAAACTTTAAAACCCTTAAATTGTAATGCAAAAACATGCGAATTTCAGTTTTCAGGGCGTAGCCTATTTCTTGCCGGCTCATGTTTTACCTTCAGTGTTGAAAATTCTTTCACTTTCAGTAGATGCTGGGGCACTTAGATATTTCATAGCTATTTTGCTCAAGTTAGGAAAAAGCTCTTTTGAACTTCTCCACAACAGAAATGGGTCACTATGTCTTGGTATAAGTGGTAAATGTAAATATTTTTCTTATTCTTGATAGAAACGCAAACGCTTTTTAACTGGTACTAAGCAAGAAAACTGAGTGGATTGCGTAATTATACAGGCTTAGTTTAGTATACCAGAGCCACTTTGATTTCAGTAAATTCATCAAATAAATTGTAAAAATTTAGAGATTCTCCTCCATCTAGATTTTGAATTATCAACATCTCTTAAGCTATCAGTTGTCTATCTCTTTATTTCCTCTCCCACATCCTCTTTTTGAAACTTCATTTTTGAAATCTTGATGATCTAATAAAGAAACCAGCATAAAGACTTGTTTTGTGTTAAAAATTCAATCTCTTTTCGTCCTGAGCTTTTGATTAAAGATCGTATAATATCTCTTTTTTTTCTCTTTGAGTATTTTAGTGATAATTATTCGTATATATTTATTCGAGTATATATATTAATATTATATTATTATTATATTTTTATTTATTTTTTTTTTTATTATATTTATTAATTAATTTAATTAATTATTAGTATTTAGTTATATATTATATTTATTATATATATATATATATATATATATATATATATTATATATAGTAATCACTTTATCTGTGTCTTATCCTAACAAAGCTTGATGCTCTTACTCTTAGGACTTGATCAGCCACAAAAGTTAGTCCCTGGAACCTAATGGATTTTGTTACCCCCAAGTAGACCTAACTGGTGTTTTTGGGATGACGTGGTTCGTTTTTTTTTTTATACCAAAGTTAACCCTAACTACAAATTTGAAATTTTTGGAGTAGTCCTTCCTAGTTAGCCCCTACTTAATGGAAATATTATAAGATATTATTATATAATATTATATATTTTATACTATATATATATATTATTTATTATTATATATATATATATTATATTATATTATTATTATAGGTATTTTATTTATATTTATTATATATAGTATATATATATTATATTATTTAAAGAAATAATCTGCTTAACATGTATATTACCTCCTCATCCATCTACAACTCACAACAGTGTAATAAGTATTGATATAATAATCTTTTTCCCATTATATGTATTTCACCACTGCTGGGTATTGAACATTGTGCACCTAGCAGATATATCCTTTTTTGCGGTCATCTGTCTAGGGCCCAGGTTCTCAATTCCCAGCAGGTGATTAGTTAATGGGGGTATTTTTTATACATATATATTTATTTTATAATATAATACGTTTTTTATTTTTTTATATATAATTATATATATATTTATATTATAGTATATTTTGTATATATTATATAATATTTATTATATATTATATATAATATAGTAGAGTAAGAAGTGATAGAAGAGAGTAGAGAGAGGTCATACTTACCACTCGGTTAAGTGGTATTCCTTCATAAATGCTATGGCAAAAAAAGCGTTTCTTTTGGTTCAAACTTTGTATTAACCTATTTTTTGATCATTATAAACTACGGCTAAATTTAACCTAAAAAATGTTGTTCCTTCTCTTTTGGTCTATAAGTACCGTCTTAGTTATCATCTTGATTTTAACCTTGAATTAATTACAAATACTTCTATTTATATTTTTCATTACAACTCGTAATTACTTTTTTCGCAACGTTTCACTTCTTGAACATAAAGGTGTAAAAATGCATAGTAAATCTCTTGCTATTGTTTTATGGATTAAGATGATTCAATAAATCAAACATTCATACTTAAAAGTTTGCAACAAAATTAACAACGTAAGACAAGCGGTTCCTTAACTCTCTCTTCCTGTCACTTCAAAACTGAACTTTGTGCATATAAAATTTAACTTTAGGTATTTGGATTAGTCTCACTGATATCGATATATCGATATATCAAATATATCGATTTTGAACATTGAAATTTTTTTTCCTTTATGGACGACAATAGATTTTAGAATTTATATGACCCGACCTGAAGTTTTCTATTCAATATTATTCTTTTTTGAAATATTCTTTATCTTTCATTTGAATTTCTTTCCTGTTCCTATTCTATTGTAGTGTATTTTATATATGCCATATCTTATAAGGTAATTTCTACCTGCTCTTTGCTTTATGAATTAAGAAGTTTATTCAAGTCTCTATTCGTTTGGAATTCTTTGATAGATGATGTTATGGTTTTCTCGTTTGCTGAGGTTCTTCCACAGTACATTTCTTCGAATAGGTATTTAAAAGTTAGGGATAATTATTTCAACGTTATGATGACCTTTATACTGTTATGGGTCTTTCTAATAGTATTGAAAGAGTCTAGGAATTTTATTTATATTATTTTCTATAGCATTTGTGTGCAAGTGCGTGTTTTTTAGATGTTCCAAGCTTCTGCCCTCCACGTGCTACTCTTAATTAGTGTGATAGTCTAAGTTGGACAATTTGAGTATGACTCACTTTGACTCAGCAGCCCAACTTTCAAATCTTCCAATTTGCTTAAAGCTTTAGGGTAAGAATATATTTGAAATAATGAAACCAAAATTTTCTATTAACTGTGAATTTGATTTTTTTGTTTTCTCAGATTTAGAGAATATTTTTATATGTCCATTCGCTTAGTGTCAGCTCTTAACGTGTATGTAGTATACCGAAGCATGATAAATTTATTGCCTCCAAGTATCAATATGTCTGATTCCAGCTGCCATAATTTGCCTCCAAGAATTTCTCAGCAACTAAGAATACTCTTTATCCCTTGCCAAACTTATACTGTTTAGAACATTGTTTATCTGCTTCGCTGATTCCGTGTAGCTTTGGAGAACCTTCAAGGGAACAATTCCGCCAAAACAACTCTTCTTTGCTCAAGAGACTTATTGTTCAGGTTACTTAATTGTTTATACAAAGGAGAATGTTGTAGTTGCTGTCCATATATCGTCGGTTAAAGAAATATATTTTACATCATGGTTCTGTTGTGAGTTTTATGGCTGATATTTTTGAAAATCGCAGGATGTTATGTGCCACAAAATATCTATTCGGCTGGCTTGTGATATATGTTGTATGTTAGTGAGTCTAGATTTGGTGGTATTGTCTGTTTTGAAATCTTTCTAGTCATAATAGGACACACGAATTGGCTCTGTATATTTGTCCTAGCATCAGCGATAGTTGGCACGCAATCAATATAATGAACTTACTTTGGTTGTAGGTAGTTGTTATATGGGTGGGCTGGTAGGCACATATTTTTTTTTTTTTCTCTAATTAATGTAGAGTTAAAGTAGCTTGTCTGTGGGGCCTGGTATGGCTGAGTTTTCGCGTTGGCTGTCACGGGGATATAGGAGATCATCTAAGTGTGGGTTGTGCTTTGTCTTTGTTGTTGGCGGGGAGATTCATGTTCTCGTTTGTCATCGTTTTTTCCTGCGCTGCCATGTTTCGCTTTGTGAGTATATAGAGAGGTTGGTGGTAATGTTAGCGAGTTGTTTGTCGCACGTCTCGGGATATGTGAGTGGGAGGATGAGCGTGGGCAGTCATATATTGGTTGGTTCACTTGTGTGAGGAGGAGCTGTTCGTTGTCTTTATCTTGTGGTTAAGAGGGAAGGGATTTCTAGAGGGCGACATTAATGGTGGATGAATGCCATGAGGAAGTGTTTTGTACCATTGGTGATGGGCCTATAGTAAATTAAAATTTGGAAAAGTTTTTTCAAAATAATAATTTTTTATAATTTATATTTTATTTAATACAGCTTTCTTGAAAAAGAAAAAAGAAAAAAGTTTTATATTAAAAATTATATATATATATATATAGGTTATTGAGTAATATAGTTTGTATGTGAGGTATTGTGAGTACGTTATAGTAGGGGTATTACTGGGGATGTTGGAGTTAGAGGTTGATTATTGTTATAGCGTTTGAGTGGATCTTAGTTTGGGTTTTATGTGGGTATGTGGGGTTGTGTAGGGTTAGCTTGAGGGTGGAGTTGTGTATAGGTTGTGGAGGGTTGTGTAGGCTAGGGTAGGTGAATACGTGGCTGTTATGCGTTTGAGTGACGTGAATGAGGGTAGATGGTAAGGGGTTGAGAGTGTGTAATTGGTAGATAGGTAGGAGTGAGGTGGTGTGCGTTGGGGCGTAGTGGGTTGGTAGTATGTGAGTGGAGTGTAGTGTAGGTAGGGGTGATGAGTGTAGGTATTGTGAGTTCATTTATGTTGTATTGGTATAGTGTGGATGTAGTTGTGGTAGGTTATGATATTTTATGTATTATAGTTATTTTTATATATTATATTATTTTATTATTTATTTTATATTATTTTTATATATACTTATATTATATTTATATTATTATTATATATATTATATATTATTTTAGGTTATGTTTTTGCTTTTTTTTTTGTAACTGATGAAATGGGATGTTTGAGGGTTGTTGGGAATTTTGTGGATAGGAGTGGTTACACTTCCGGATATATATCGGTATATAGTGTTGTTGGAAGTGGTAGTAAGAATGATTGAGGTTAAGTGTTAAGTGGTGGTGTTGTAGTGCTGGCGATGGGAGAATGGTTTAATAATGGATATTTTTGGTTGATGAGAGTTTTGGAATGCGAGTGAGGAAGTTGTATATTTTGGGTAGAGTTGAGATAGAGTTGATAGTAGTGGTAAATATCTGCAGGGTATATTGATTGAAGGATTAGCTTTGGTGAAAGAAATGATCAAGAAACTGAGGCGAAGGTAGGTGGATTATTGATTTTTTGGATTTGGAAGGGTTGATTGTAATAAAAGCCTTATGGTAGGGTGTAGTTTCCTGAATGATTCCGGATTGAGGAGCAGTAACTTGGGCATTTGTTACCGCTTTAGTTATATTGTATTGTGGAGTGGTATTATTGGGCAGATAATGGGGAACTGTAGGAATTTCAGGGGATTGGTAAATTTTTTTATTGTAGAAATAAAAAGAAGAGTTGCATTGTTGATATGTATTTTATTTATTCCTGTTATTTTTTGGTTCGTATCAAGCAGTTGTCTCGAGGGTATACTGATTGGTTATAGTAGGAGGTGTGTTTGGTAGTGTAAGGTGTCCGTTGTGTTAAGTGGATGTGTTGCTTGGGGATGTTTAGAAAAAATGTATATGTAAAATTAATACATTATCAATTTTTTGGAGGAAGAGTAGGATATTTTTATAATCTGCTTTCAAGTAAGTGAATGGCAAGATATAATCATATTCCTATTGAATACTTTATAGGTTGAAAGTCTCTATGTAGTAAGTGTGTTATAGTAATATATATTGGTTGTTGGTCGGTTTTAGTATTTTTTTGAAATTGTACTGCATTTATAACTTGTCTATGCTTGATTGTTATTGAGGCTTGTGTGTTAAGAAGACAATTATGGTGTCAGATCAAGTTATGTTTGGTTTTAGTACGTTTTTTTAATTGGTACTGCTTTATAGCGGGGAGTGATGCAGGGATGTGTTGTCATTCCTTTGGTTTATTCAATTTTGGATTAGAGGTTGTGGGTGTAATTTGGTAAGAATTAAGAGATTGGGGGTGGCAGTGGAGATGGTGTTGTTTTAGAATGTATGTAGAAGAATGGAGTGGTCTTTATGGGGGGCGCTTCTTTATTCCTTATCTTATATGTTTTGTGTTTGATTCTGGTTTTTTTCGTGTTGGAGGATCCTGGCAGAGAAGAGTTTATGAGATGTATTAGTATAGGAGGAAGGAATTTTGGGCGGGTGTGGGTATAGTTAGTGGATCGGGGTGTGTTTTTTTTGAGAACGGAGAAACGTAGATAACCGGTTAGTCAAGGTTATGGTTGTGAGTGAGGATTACGCTGACGGTGTGACGATTGTTGAGTAGATGGTGTAGGATTCAGTCTGTGAACAAGTGTGTGCTGTAAGATTGTAATATATTGGCTAGAGTTATTGTATTTAGGTATGGTGTTTAGCTGAATTTTTTTTAGAGGTAATTCGGTGATGGCGCGATCGGCATAGCTAAGTTTTACATGTTCGAGTCGGTGGTGCTGGGGCTGGATTATAATCGCTTGGTGTGGTGTGTAGAGGGCTAGTCTTGTTTATTTCGTGGTCGCTTAGTGGGGGGTTGGTTACAGTGAGTTTATGTTTGGTACTGCGGTGTAGTTTGATATATTGTATTAATGTAGTGAAAACTTTTTTTAATAAACTATATATATAGGGTATATTTTTTTTTTTTGATCTAAAAATGTTCAATGTGATCAGATGGACAATCTTAGGGGCGGTGTTTACAGGTGTGGGGAAGAATTTTGATAAAAAATGAGAATGAACCATTTAGAGAGTTGTGTGGTGTGAAGAAATTTGAATAAATGAGAGATTATTTGAAAGTTAGTCGTCTTTTGTTGATGGTTTTGGAATCATGTGGTAAAAGATGAATGAATTAGTCGGTTTGGTTAAAGCGGATGTATAGTTGTGAGTGTGCTGGGAATCGACCGTCATGGTGAGTAACTGTAATGAAAAGATGGAATCGAGTCAGTAAGTGAATCTTAGTCTGGAAGGATGAGTAAATTAGAGTATTTTTGGCAGAAGCGGAAAAGAAAATTTTTCATATAATATAGGAGAGAATGGCGTGGATTTGTTAGAGGTGGTATGTTTTGTGGCTCTCAACTGGGCAGGGATGACTCCTTCGACTTGACTGATAATTATGTTCCATATGTGAGGAAATTCCGTCAACGTGGTCCGCATGAATGACCCTAAGGTGATGGTAATTATTTTCTTAGACTGCGACGTAGTTTCTTTCACAAGAAGTAGTATATTGAGGGTGGTGCAGTAGTAAGGCTGGGTCATTTTACTTTACAAGGATGAAACAATTTCTTCTTTTCTTTTTTACGCATTAACGATGCCACGATGTACCCAGTTCTTTTGGGGAAAGTTATAGTATTATATATCATATTATATTTTTATATTTTATTATTATTTATATATTATATATTAATTATTTTTTTATTTTATATATATTAGATATTTGTTATAATATATTAGTTGTAGTGTTATGTTAATTGTAGTTCGTTGGTGGATTATATATTATATATATAGTCGTTATATATTTTATGTGGAGGAGGATTTATTAGATTGATAGGGGGTTGTAGTATAGGTGTATTTGGTGGTTTTATGCGTGATATTGGTTAGAGAAGAGTTTAAGAAGTGTATTTGTAACAAAGTTCAGGGCGAGCGATTTGGTAGTTCTGGTATCGGTGCTCTGGATTTTGGTCCAGTATTTGCTGGTGGATGAGCTTATTGGCGGTTGTATATTGGTAGGGGTATTATTTTTTGTGATGTGCGTGGATTGTATAATTGTTGTAGTTATTAGTGAGGTTAGTTTATTGGGTTGTTATAGTAGTAGTAGTTATAGTTATTATTGGTTGGGTGAGTGGTCGAGAGTGGGAGGTAGGTGATTTGTAGTGTAGTATTACCGTGTGGGTGAGTGTGTATAATATATTATTTTTTAGTTGAGTTGGGTGGGTAGTAAGTTTAGTATTTGGATTTTTTGGTATATATGGATTAGTTGTATATAGGTTTAAGGGTATTTGTGTCGGTGTTTGTTGAATTATTGTGTTGGTTTATTAGAGTGAGATTGTGTTTGTTGGTAAGTGGCGTTCAGATTTAGTGTTAGTTTTGTTGGTTTTTGGTCGTAAAGGAGATATGATGATTTTATTTTATTTTAATAGGGTTATTCTATTGAGGTTATGAGGTTGATGTGATTGTATTTATTTTTGAGGTTTTTGTTGTGCAAAGTGATACCAATCGTTTTAGTTTAGTGAGAGTGTAACCACTGGTAGCCACGTTCAGGGGGGTATTGTATAATTATTTGGGTATTATTGTATTGTGTTTGTATAGTGTAGTTTATTATATGAGGTTTTATTTTTATTGATTTAATGTTAGTTTTATGAGTGTTACTGTGAGGGGTTTATTTATGTGGTATAGTGTGTTGTAATTTTTAGTATCCTTTTTTTCTTCTCTTGGTCTTTTAAAGGGGCTTTCAAATTGGTAGTTTTTATCATTTGGTTTGTGGTTTTTTTTGTAGTTGTATGGGTCTTTCGTTATATTCGGCGTTTTTTGTGTTTTTCGTGTTTGAGCGTTTGTAAGATCCGTGAAAAGACGCTACAATGTTGTCTGTGGTGTTTGGGTGTTCATTTTCTGCTTGCTTAGAATGTCGCGGCTCTTTCTATCGCTAGGTTTAAGTTGTTTTATGCTGGGTTATCTCGAGATCTATAAGCAACCAAGATGAATAAAATTGTCTTAGGACTTTCTTTTTTAAATTATAGTTATAGTGGTATAAGATTTAATATGATAAAAACTCTTTTTGGATTTTAAGATTTTTTTTTTTATTTAAATAAATTGCTTCATTATTTATGTTAAACATAGATATTTGAGTATGCTATACCACATTAAAGTAGTTTAAGTATTAAAATTTATAATTATATACGATAATTTTATTGTTTGACATAACTTAATATCTAATGGAAAAATTCACTCAAACGTAAATATTTGATTCTAATTGCCCATTAGATTAATTGACTGAGATTATCTTCTTTTTCATACATAAGTACCATCTTATATGAGACAAGGATTGTAGATCGGGGAAGGATTTTGATATGTGACATTATACTTTATTAAAATCAATCATATTATATTATATATACATTTCATTTTAGTCTTGTTATTTTCATTACATTAAACTTTAAATATCTTAGAATTTTTTTTTTCAGATCTTTTGTGTATATTTGGGTTATCTGTGTTTAGTAGGTTTATCCTGATCTCTATTTGTTAACTATAGATATGAATTTATTTTTTTGCTATTATTTTTCATTTTCATTTTATGGTTTTTTTTTTGGTGTTTTCGCTCAGTCTTTTTGTTTTTTTTGGTGTTTATTTTGTGTTTTTTTGATATTTTGGTTTTTTGTCTTTCTTCTTACTTGGAGTGTCGGCGCGGTTTAGACTCTTCGTCCGTGTCATTTTCTCTATAAATGGTTCGTTTCTGTTACATTAGGTTGTTTTCGTTAATATTTTCTATTTCCAAAGTAATCTTTGGTTCTGAGAAATTTTTTACACAGTTGCTCTTTTATTTCTTTTTCTCCCCCCCCCCGATCTCCCCCCATGCCTGAACGTAGAAATTTTTAGTTGTCTAAGACCGCCTTAGTTTTTTCGATATCTCAGAAAATAGGTCTTGAGTTTAGGCACTAAAATAATATTACTTTTCAGAAAAAAGAATAAAAAGAATTTTATAAAAACAGTTTATTCTGGACCATTATATACGGTTGTAACACCCACTTTGTATATCTCCTGGACTATTATTTAAAATAACTACATAATACTCATCAATTACCCTATTATAACCAGAGGCACGGCACAATTAAAACGATAAGTCATATCTCACTAAATTAAGCTACAACTGAAAAAAATATGCAACTTTTGATCACCGTATGCAGATCAGAGTATTCCGATGAGTACTTTTCAATTGAAGGCTGAATCACCAACTGAATGAGGAAAGTTGTAATACAGGCATTATATGTATACGCTATGATGTGTTGAGTTTACTCTGGTGTGATTTTTGAAGGATATTATGAAGATTCACTAAAGACACTGGAATCACGATTAACATAAATTTATGAGTAAAGTTCAGTAGTCATAAGCAATTCATCTTATAGTTAGTATTCTGTAAAGTAAAACATATTCTACTGAATTAATTCTGATAAATATGATCCACTTTCTATCATCTGTAGTTGTTCCGTGTTTTAAATTTTACTACACGCCTAATATTTTTTTATATAACTAGCATTTTTTTGAACATGATTCAACTTTTTGTTTTAGGGTTATCCTTACATCTTTCCATTCCTTACTAGTCGTTCTCTATGACCTTACTTTCTTTAAATCTATGTTATTTAGATGTAATACCATTAAATTTGGATTCACCCAGTATTTGATATCTTTTTGTTTCCTTCTATTATTATTACACATATATGACAGCTGAGGATAGCATATGTTATATAAGGTAGTCAATCGAAAAGTTGGAATTTTCGATCGTCTATTTTGTTCTTCCTGGAGTTGGGTGATTCATGAGAGTAGATGTAGAGATAAGGAGAGAGAGAGGAATTTGGAGGAGAGTAGGGAGAGAGAGAAGAGAGAGAGAGATGAGAGTAAGAGAGTGACAGTAGGAGAAGATGAGAGAAGATGATTGAGAGAGAGAGTCAGAAGAGATGAGTAGGAGATGGAGAGAGAGAGCGAAGAAGCAGATGTTAGGACGAGACGCATGTAACGAGGAGCCAGAGATGAAAGAAGAGAGAGAGTATTGTAGAAGATTAGAGACAGCCAAGAGAACTGAGAAGAGAGATGACCACCGGGAGAGAAGATGGCAGAGAAGAGAATGAGAGCAGAGTACGAAGAGAAGTAGAGATGAGGAGAGAGAGGAGTAGAGACGAGAGAGAAGAGTTGTATGAGGAGAGAGAGTAGAGAGAGAGAAAGAAGAGAGAGAGAGGAGATGAGAAGAGAGAGAGGAGAGAGAGAGAGAGAGAGAGAGAGGAGTAGAGAGAGTAGAGAGATGAGACTGGAATAGTAGAGGAAGAGAGAGAGAGTTTTTCGAGTAACAATGTATTTACTATGTTGGTGAGCGCAGAAATATGATCATGAATAGAGATGATTTTTACTCGGATAATATATTGAGATATAGTAAAACAACCTTGTGCTTGAAGCCTCAAATTTAGAAATTGGTGAGAGTGACTGCCTTTTGCTAAGGCGTTAAGCAATAATTGACTGGGTCGAGGGAAACTTCTTTCAAAATGAAATGATTATTGAAAGGGTGGGAGTGGTCACCAATAAAAGGAGTCGATAGGTGAAGACGTAATGAGAAGAGAATGCCGTTAAAAGTGAAAATGCCAGAAAAGAGAGTTTTGCTCATGGGAGGATCAAATCTAATGACAGAGAAGGTTGTAGGACACACTATTATATATCATTTTGGAAAAATGCCCAGATCAGACGCTGCTAATTCTGCTAATCAACTACTTTTAACTTTAAAAATACCTATATCACACTTAATTATGTTTTAGATTTTTCAAGATAAATTCTTTTCACACTCATAAATAAGAAAGTTTATTATAATATATTTCTTTATATATCATTAATATATTATCTACTATATATAATTATTATATTAATTATATATTAATATATTTAATAATATATATTATTATTTATAAAAATGGGAGTATTATATATATTACTTATCGTATATAATATTATATATATATATATATATTCGTCATTGTAGTATAATATTAAAGGTTTAATAATATTTGGGCTACTTATATACGTACTATAAATAATACAATATATATTATATCTCATATGAACGTATATGTATATAATAAGTAAGGCTAGTAATCTTATTCACTAGTCAAAGACGACACACCTATTTATCTAATGATACAAGGTATTAAATAGCCGTTAACTTATTATATTCGTCATGTATTACTAATATTAACAGGTTTAGATAAATTTGGGCTACTTATAAAATGTAACTTTGGTTGTATGGTTCATTGTAGGAAACCTATTATAGATCTATAATTATGCATGTCTCTTATTAACTTGTTACATTAACCAACAATTAATTTTATATCTACCCCAATTGAGAGATAATGAGAAATAATCGGAATTATGAAGCAGAGGAAACGAGCAAGTATGGAAAAACAGAAGAAATCCTTTATCTGGAGATGGATTGTCCAAATGGACTGAATACGAGGATAAATTCAGAGAATGTGAAATTTGGCTTGCCGATAAAGAAGCTCGAATTCAAAATTACAACAAATTGTATAATACTGTCGTGGAAAAACGAGCAGTCTTAGAGGAATTTCAAGCCTTCTTACAGAATATTTTTGACTGGCAAAGGACGCTAGATTTATTAAATATGAGAGCTCAGCTCTTATTGGAAACTTGTGCCGACTCCAGAGTAAGCAATGCTGTTACTCATTTGACTACAAAGTATAATACGCTTCTGTCTCTCGCTAAAGAAGTTATGCGTCGACTTGAAATGCATTATCAGGAACACCAACAACACGACCAGCTCTTTGCTGAGTGCTCAGAATGGATTGAACAGACTAGAGCTTCTTTAAATGAAGCTAGAGGAGAAACTAACTCTGTTGAAGAGCTTCATGAGAAACTTGCCTGTATTAAAAATGTTAAAAATTCCTTAGAACAAGGTCAACATAAACTTCGCTATGTTCTCGAATTAAAAGAAAGAGTGATACTAAACACCGAAAAACATGGTGCCAATGATATTGAAAACAGAACAGACAATATTCGAAAAGAATTTGAGAAACTAATGTCAGATATTTACACAACGCAACAAGTAATTAGTACTAAGCTTTCACGAAGTGAAGAAACTGAGAAAATGTGTGAAACTATAATGGAATGGCTAGAAGAGCTTCACACCAAAACAACTGAACAAGGAATTCTTTTTAGCGAATTGAGTGACAAACGTGCTGCTTTGGAAAAATACAAAATATTAAATCGTGACATTGAGACTCACGCAGATATGTTAGGACGGCTTATAGCAAAGCAAGATGAGGAAAATTACTCAGGAGAGGATGTTCAGGAATGCATGAATAAATATAAGGAAATAAAGGCGATAGTATCATCTAACATATTTACTCTAGAAAAATATGTAAAGGATCACGAAATTTATTGTAACGCATACTGCGAAGCGACAGAATGGCTTAGGAAGACGAGGCAGGAAGTTCAGTTATATTCTGACAGTCACGGAGAAGAAGAAATCATGTTGGAAAAGAAGGAAAAACAAGAGGAAATTTTGAAAAATATGCCTGAAGGAGAGGAGAAAGTTTCCCGGGCATTAAAATTAAACAAAGCCTTGTTCGATTCGACGTCTACAGAAGGTCAAGATGTATTGCATGAAGAAATGGATGAGCTAAATCGCGAATGGAACTTTTTAAAGGAAACCAGTTCCAAAACCATTAAAACAATGAATAAATGCCTAAAAGCTTGGGAAGAATTTAATGATGTTTACGACTCACTGGACGAATGGATGGTGGAATTCGAGACTCAGATAATAAAAGAAAACGAAGACCCAACACCAGAAGATCTTGACAAGTGGAAGGTAAATTATTATTTTATACTTATTTTGAATTCTTAAATTTTTCTTTACTTTTTGTGTTGAATTCATATTTGATATTAAAATAAAATTGTAGGGGCTGCTCGAGGAAGCCAATGGAAAAAAAATGGAACTGGAACTTGTCAATGACAGATGTGAACTTTTAATGGACTTCAGTGCCTACGCTCCCATTCGAGATCAAACAGTTCAGCTACAAGCCAAATATTCCAACATCATTGCAACACTTCAGGTATTATATCTTTATCAATTATATATATATATATATAATATATATATATGCATAAGATATATTTTATAGATTATAATATATATATATATATTATATATAATTATATATATATTATATATTATTTATATTAATAATATATATAAGTATATATAATATTACTATATAAAATATATATAATATATATATGGATTGTATATAGTTAATATATGTATATATTTATATATTTATATAATTTATTATAATATATTATATAATATATATACATATATATATAAAATAAGTATATATATATATATAAGTAATATATTATATATATATATTATAATATATATATATAGTATATAAATATATTATATATATATATATATATATATCTATATATAGTTATAATATATATATATAAACTTATATATATATATATCACTTTAATATATATGATATATTATATATTACTATACATATATATTATATATATATATATATATATATATATATATATATATTACGTATATATATTATATATATATATTATTAGCAACAATATATATTAACATTTAAAAATAATTTTTGATGAAAGTGCTATTTTTCAGCGATATAAAGTTTTAAAAAACATTAAATTTAGGTTAATGTCGGGTTTATGGTTTTTAACGTAAAAAATGTCCGAAGTTTTCTACTTTTGAACCTTACCTGAAGACTTTGAAACAAGTAGATATATATGAAGGGTTGTTATGCCGTGTTCTGGATTATTTATATACGCTACTTGTCTTGAATTCATATTGATACTACCTGTCTGATATTATATCGGCTGTCCACCCAATATACGTCTACGTCTAGTCAAACACAGGGCAACCGAATTGATGCACAACGTGATGATTATCAGACGAGAGTATTTCTTGCTGAAAAAGTGGATGAGAGTTCGTTTGGTTCTAATGTAATCTGACAGTAATATAGCGACTGGCCGTAGGTTTGATGTGGTTTCTCAAGATATTCCATAGACATTTTTCTTCCTTCTCAAAATAAACTGGGTATGAAGTCTTAAAATAAAATTTCATATTATTTTCTGTTTGATCTTAATATTATTATTATTCTCATTTAAATAAAGTTTAGAACAATTGTTAATCAAATTTTAGTTATAGAGAGGGATGGGTGGTTGCATCAAAGGATTTCCAGCTAGAGCATAGATTTCAAAGCTCAAAATGTAAGAATTTTGACAATTGATTTTTTGTTGAGATCCGGTAATAAGTCAAAAATAAGGTATAACAGTAAACTAGCAAGGGTTTACTTAATAGCATTGCTAGTTTTATTAATTATTTATACCATTAATTAATTATTATTATCTATTTTGAGTTTAGAAAATTTCTTTAAACACTGTTTAAAATAAAACATTTATTCCAGGACCTGTTATCCAAAGTTTATAATTTGAAGAGGGAAATGTATGAGTAATATCTTTCTATACTAGTTTTCTTTAACTTCTATATATCTATAATCAATTGAGATATAATATGCAACCAATACAGGTTGAAGATCTATATCTATTTTTTATTCTATTTTATTATTACAATCTTCATATTTGCTGATTATCACACTTATATGCATTGAGAGTAGATTTTAATTAAGACTGGTATAATGTTTAATTCGACACGTACTATTAAGTTTATTATTAATTATCTAACCATTTCACTTAAAACTTCATTATTCTCTATATATATATCAGTACTATCTAATGATTCTAATCATATATCTATCTTAGTTATAAATATATATTAAGATATACAATGTGTATTATGACTACAATATAATACTAAGTCATGCCGTGCGCTTTAAAGTGTGGTCCCTGTTGACATAATGACTCTGGGGAGTATATATATATAATGCGAATAAACATTCTAGGAGCAACGAATTTAGTTGAAGTGTAATTATGAGAAAGGTATATGACACAATTACGTATTGCTCTATAGTATTATGTATTATAATGAGAATATAATTATATATAGTGAAGTATTATATAAGTGAGGATTACACTTGTGAAAGTATCATATATATGGAGGACGAATACCTAATAACATTAGTAGGTCATCATAATATTTTATTAATTCTACTCACATATATTATTATATATAGTAACTTACCTTATTTTTTTTCTACAATAGAATAGCTCAAGAGTTCAAAGACACTCTTGATATTAAAAATAAATATAGCTAAGCCGCGAGAGTATGAAATCATCTATATCTCTCACTGAGCTACATATTAATAACCTACCATATATTTTTATACGTGGAGTCACCTATCGATTTACATGAGGACCTATAATATATAGACATATATTATTGATCAGAGTGGCCTCATAAGTATAAATAAGATATATTAGAGAAAATGAGAGTGTATCATGACTTGCGCCGTAGTCTGTCTATCTATGCAAGTTCTGCGCAATCAAAGATAGTTGGACGCAGGATACAAAATAAATGGATTGTATTCCAGACTTATAAAACACAGTAGTAGTTCTGTAAGATTAGAGCATAGCATGATCAAGTCGAGTAGATGTATACAGTATTGACCCTCTAATACTAAATAAAAGTAAAAGTAGAATAAAGGAGGGAGGAGTGAAAATTACATGGAAATACACACTTAGAAAAAAACAAGAAAGAATGGAAACAAAAATGGAAACTACCCGGAGTAGTAGAACTCTAATCACAGGAGGAGGTACATGAATGGATAGTTTAGAAGTAGGAGTGTGATAGGACGGATGTTAAAATAAAAACTACAATAAGAAGATATAGAGCAGAGATAGGCTGTCTGCTGACTGAATTACTCCGTTTGAACAGGTGATATTATGTCGGAAAGATTGGGAGAGAAGAAGAGAGTTGAGAGGGTACCCTAAGAGTAAGAAGACGAGTTGAGAGGGCCAACCCTAGAACCAAATATCTATAAAATTTAATCAAAAGAAGAGCATTTAAAGTATAGTCTCTATATCCATCTGATTCACAGACTTAATGTGATTTCCATGAACTAATATATAACATATGTTTGAAGCGAGAGCGAGCTAGATTCACACGAGGCTTAGCAACTTGGAATGAGTGAAGCAAGAGGAGCGCCCTAATCAGGTGAGCCGGTTAGAACAGTAGATCAATTTCACTAGAATTAATGCTAGATAAATGATACATAATCCTTGTTAAAAGTATTCAGCGGAAGAGAAATATAAAATATTCATATAGATATAATTATCCAAAATTATCAGATTAGTAGGTAATTAAAATTCCACTAAGTTATAGTCTAATGGTAACTATGTTCACGGTTGAAGTATATAAATGTGCAGTGTTTAGCGTACAACGATGAAGAAGTTGAGTTAGGTAAGTGTGAGAGAAAGCAGCTGAAAGAGCACACCCACCCAATTTCTCATTTATCAGCTACATCATAGAATACGGAGCACAGTCACACATAAACTATATAGGAGGTTTCGAGCATGAGCTTCAAGAATATCATCCTCCGAGCTGACCATCATATAGTTACATGCTTCACTGAGATGAGTCATGTATCTCTAAATCCTGAGGAATAGTATATGTTATACAGTAAGAGCAAGATATATGTTATGAGTATCAGGCGAAGCACGAGGATAATAAACTGCACACACTCTGTACGAGAGAGTCTACAACCATCTAGTTTGAATTGAAAAAAATAATATTAGAGTAAATGCTATTATGAAGACCTGGAATGTATAACCATATTATTTACTATAATCCATTTCTTGATTATACGTTTTATAACTAATATTATTATTTATATTTCATTTCATTCATCATTAACACGAAACTATATAGCTACTACTATTGATAAGGCTAAGACTACTAATATATTTATACTTTTAATTACCTATTATACCTATTGGTTAAAATAAAGGGATGAATATTAACCGTACCCGGAATAAAGAGACCTAGACTAGGTAAGTCATAGTTTTTAGGAGTACTGGAGGATTAAGGTAATGTACACAGGTGATGAATCATCAATCTATTATAAATCACATACCGCAGACGTCATCACTGTCAGTTGATATCCACTTTGAAGGGGTATTAGAGGGGGGTTGATAATGTTGAAGAAAGGTTAATTAGTAATTTTGAGGATGAATTTATATAATAGTAAAAATAGTACTATTAATTACAAAATAAACGCGAAATAACATAAATAGATTATAATATGAAATTACATGTGTAAAGGAAATGGTTCAATATATATTATATATATAGTGGGGAAATGCGTATATATGAATGATATGATCATTATAACAGAATATATCCGAGTATATAAGATCATATAGATGTTAAGGCAAGTAGAGGGTAAATAATTTGATCCCTAATAGTATATCTGATTCAGTAATTACTTCATGTATTTATATATAATACGCGTTAGATACTAATGGTAGACAATAATACTGATTAACTATTCTGTTATCATTAATAGTTACCTATGATAGACCAATAAGAATGTGGTAACTTAGGACACTGTACTTATAGCGAACCGTATAGAAAATAATAAAGTAGAAAATATAGCGCCACACTTGTCACATTTTCAAGTACCTAATGCACAGAATAATATCTTACACATTATATTAGAAAAATACAGTTCTAAACAACTAATATAAATATTTATAGTATGATACTATAATGCTAGATATAATGACTAATATTTTATATATATATATAATTCCTGACGAATATTCCAAAAGGTTGATGTTAGTTTAGAGAAGAGAGATAGGATCTATCAAAATTATTTATACAAAATGATAATATGTTGTTCTTTTGTTATCACGAGGAAATACTGCTATGCTATACATATAGCAAGATATCTATATGTGAGCTCAGAATAACTCCTTATCAAATAAATAATATGTAACAGAATTGATATGAAAGTTTATATTAGCTATAATCACTAAAAAAAAATTTACACGTAACAGAGATATTTTCTAAAGGTATACCAAAAAGAAACACTCTAAACACAGAAAAAAATAAGCGTGTTCTTAGTGATATATAATAAACTGGTAGTTTGTTTATTTTTTAAAGAAAACATTTTTGTCTATTGTTCGCACCAGTGAGTAGTAGTACATTTTATTGAAAAATCGTTAAATGGCAATGAATGCATATGAAATAATTGAAGATAATTATTTATTCAGTAATAAGAATCCCACTGTATGGAAAAAGGAGGCTAAAGAGATTGCAAGGAGAAGATAGATACCCAATGAGTAAAGTTTAAAAATTAAAGATAGATACACTAATATTAATACATCAGCTGGAGCCATGTTATATTAGGAGTAAAAAGGAATATATTATATATTACATCATTATATATATATATATACTATGTATATATACCGATTATAAATGATTGCCTCACTTAAGGAAAATTAAATATTATTAATAAGCAAATTTAAAATGTAAGACCCAAAATTAGTGGCCTCAAAGAAGTAAGCTTGATAAAAATAAAGAATAATAAAAGCATGTAATAAAAACGAAGGAAGCAACGAGCATATAAAAAGTAGACGTTGAAACTGCTTCAAGCCGAACTAAATCAAGAGATAACAGCTCCCAGCCTTCAGCTCAACAAAAAAGATTGAAGGATATGTCTGCGTAGCAGAGAGAAGGGGAACAATCATGAATCTGCATGCACACGATCTCATCATCACGCTCTCATCTTCTGCGTCGTCACTCTCACTCTCTCTCGTATCTCTTTCGTCGTCAGCTCTCTTCTGTCCTGATCTCAAATCTTCGTACTCCTGCTCTCTCTCGATATCTCTCTACTCTCACATCTCGTAGAGTCATTACTATCTCTCTCTCCCTCATTCATATATACCACTGGATCTCGGCACATTACATTCTCGTATCGGGTGCGAATATCCACATTAAGTGCTGTTGATCCGTACTCTTCTTCTAATCGGGAGACAAGTAAGAAAAGAAGGATTGCATATGTAGAGTATACGTACAGTAACTAGTATAGCAAATAATGACCAAGTATTGAGATACGGTAAGATCGTTGAATATACTGGAAAATCATTATGAACCTATAGATGAATAACAATAGAGATTAAACGCAGCGGGATATATATACATGCAAACTAAAAATATACATATAATCCTTAATAGACAAGATTAATATCATATATATATATATATACATATATAACGAACACAAACTATAAGAATATTTTTATTTAGAAAAATAAAATAGATAAATAATAAATACTACACCCACAAGAAGAAAGAAGAGCACAAGTAAAATGATACAAAAGGACGAGTCCTTCAGTTGTGTTATAAATATATTAATTTGAGAATCTGTAAATGAGCGTTCTTAAATGTCACATGAATGAACACGAGTATGTATCGCTAAATTTCGTTAATTTCTATAATTATTTTATAATGAAAGCATATTCATATTAGAAACTGCGTATAAACGATAAATGAAAAGGTCATAGAATGATGATAACTGAGAGACTGATAAAAGCTCTATTAATATTCAATCCTAGTTTAATACTTTCACGAATTTACACTGATCGCTATCCTGACGTGTGCAATCAGTACCATTGAACTAGAATTCTTTTTTATTGTCAAAACTCAGTACTAATAAAATACTGTATATATTTTGCAGATTTTCCTTATAATTTATTTTCTTGGTGTTAATTTGGTTGATCTTTTTTAATAAACTATCTATTTTTACAAATTTAACGATAATGCCCCACCCTCATGGTAATTGCTCGTAACATAAAGAACAAATGTAATCGTATAAGTCAACATTCGGGGCTCGCGAGGGTAAGACCAGGACAGTTATACCATAGAGTGGAACAGAATATAGGTGTAGAGATTAGATGGTAAGAACAGTCCAGTTTAAGTTATATAGACAGAGAGAACACTACCCTCTCACACCGTACGTCTAAAAGACTGTGTATGTGTGTAAAGGGATCACACAAGCCAGGTCAGTGTCAAGGGGAAAATCAAATTCAGTAAAACACGGGAAGGAAAAACTGAGGAGCTCCATAAATGAGAGCCAATTTGTGGAAGGGTGCATCCCCACTTCATGTATTCCCTTGCGCATTATGCCATGTCGCAGGCACCCAATAGCATAACTCCACAACGCGACTACACTATATCACACTGGCACTAAGTAAAATCACTCTGTTCTGAGAATCAGAGTACGTTACAACTCTGTCGAAATTCTCGTCAGAGCTAAATTGTGACTA